>OZ005742.1:179199614-179317114 GCA_963930735.1 Dioctria linearis
TGCCAGCATTAAAATTTAACAAGAAAGAAGAAGAATAATAATTGGCATTGCCAGCTTACATTGTATTCTAGCAAATAAGAAGAAGAATTAGTATGATGTTCCCAAAGAACTAAATAACGTTTTATTAACTATAAACAAAACTTTATAGGATGTAGAGATAGATGCATAGACATGCAGTCAGTGCTCATTATTTATATATATTAATTGAACTAAATAACGTTTTATTAACTATTATCAAAACTTTATAGGACATGCAGTCAGGGCTCATTATTTATACAAATTAATTGAACTGAATAACGTTTTATTAACTATAAACAAAACTTTATAGGATATAGGGATAGATGCATCGACATGCAGTCAGTGCTCAGTATTTATATAAGTTAAATGAACTGAATATCATTTTTATTAATTATAATCATAATCTTAGAGCGCGTAGTAAAAACATAACTGCATAGACATATAGTCAGTGCTAAGTAAACGTAAGCAGACGTTTGAGAAGAACTCTACGTAGAGTTACGATGTGTCGTAAAAGCTGATTTAAGAAGAAAAAGAAAAAAAAACAAAAGGGAAGGTCTTTTGGTATATCTATCAAACGTGCAAGTCTCGTCTTCAATAATTAAAGTCATTTCGAATTGTAATTTGTGTTACGCCTTCCTGGCGCCCTCTCACGATGAAGGTTGAATAGGTCCGCTCCTCTACTCTGGTTACAGGTCAACAAGGGTCACTGAACAACATGACTGCTGCCCTCAGTGTCGTTGGGTGGATATGGGGCAATGCAGGCAATGAAGGTAGAACATCTGCGCCTTCACTAAGGTAAGGGTAAGTGGTGTAATGGTCCCTTCAGGACCGAGTGTGTGCTTTCCTTTTTTGGCTTGAAGGCACGAAATTTTTGTTATATGGCTGGTCGCACAGCGGCAGGTTTTCGTGGAACTTCCCCACACTCTCCGCCAATAGCCGAGGCGAGCTAGCGTGCCGCCCTGAAGTCAACGCTGTTCACCGAGTCATCTGTCAGCACATGCTGGCAGTTTGGACTTCACGTCCAACAAGTCAATCACTGAACATACTTCCATAACACTGATTAACGATCGACGTGATTCATTTTCCATAGATTTTTCAACAATTTGAAACGCAAACAAATATGACAATTCACTGAAGCTAGCCATTTTTTATAAATTTTATTTTAAAACATGAAACTGTTGACAATATTCAATTAGTAAATTGACAGATTTAATCCTACCACACTCGTTATGTTGTACAACTTCTTCACCACTTCGACTTTACAACGATGAGGTATAAGAATACGAACGGGGCATTCGATTCGTTATCAACCATTCGTTATATAACGAATTCGTAAAAACCATTCGTAATTCAAGAATAGGCCACTGTGGGCCTATTCTTGAATAACGACGGCACATTCCGTATTCGTTATACTGTTAAAACCATTCGGAATCGACACATGTGGTATTCTTGAAATCCGCATTCGTTATATACCGAACGCAAACCCTTCGTTATTTAACGAGTGGGTTCAACCATTCGTTATGCAAACGAAGAGTGAATCAACTGCTACTTTACGGGTGATAATGGGAGATAAAAGATGTGCGAAAATTTCCCATGCTCAAAAAACTAAACTAATTGCGTTTTTAGAGTAAAACCCGAGACAGAAATTTGGTAAATATAATAACTCTTTCAGTTCAAAAGATGCCACGGAAGTGTGGCAAAATAAAATCAGTATTAATTTCCATACCCGGAGCGCAAAAGAACTAGAAATGTTTTTTTATTACATTATTTTCGAAACAAAGCTAATAGAAAATTTCCATATTTGGCAGGATTTAAAATGTGTTTGTGAAAGGAAAATCTGCGGCGGCAGAAAAAAACATTTGCATGGCACTGGTGGAGGTCCTCTTGCAACATTTTTTTCTATTTAGCGTTGAATTAAGTGTACAGGAATTGATTAACGATCGACGTAATTGATAGTCCATAGATTCTTTAACGATTTCAGACGCAAACAATAATGACAATTCACTGAAGCTAACCATTTTTTACAAATTATATTTTAAAAATGAAACAGCTGACAATATTCAATTTGTAAATTGACAGATTCAATCTTGCATATAGCAAAATGCTACACGTGCTGAATCGTGTCGGCCGGCTGTGTCAAACAGAAAAAAATGACCGCACCCGAACTAGAGAAATGCATTTCCTCACGCTCAGGTGCCATGTTGACATGACTGACAAAGAGGAACAAGAGTTACGGCTACTGACGAATTGTCAAAGTAAAAGTGAGGTGAAAAGGTAAAGCTCGTGAATAAACGGACGTAGCAAGCGAATGTTTGTATAATATCTAAAATTTTCTTTGGGCATCGTGCTTGTAAGTTGTGGTATTAGTAAAATTTTCAATATTATTTTAGTACCTGGATGGTTTGGCCTAGCAATTTTTGCCAGGAAGCAATAGCGAAGGCGGCGGCAGCCATTTCTATATCTCCGTATAAATTCAAGTATTAAGTATTCAACAATAACACATCATTGTGTCGGCATTGTGTAGTCAGAGCACTTTTTATAAAGATGTATCTAAGGCTCTAAAGTTGTTCAGTGAATGGTGGTTCAAGGAAAAAGGAAAAAAAACCTCAAGAATTAGACCACCAGCGGTGAAGCGTTGGCCACGTCCTGTAACTTGTAGACCTCACCGTGAATGTAGTATATCGTACCTCTATAGGAAATTGGGCCAAAATAACAAAAAGAAAGAAAAAAAAAACAAAACAAAAAGATTTAGAATAGAGATTAAAACCACAACGTTTAAAGGATTTTTGCTAGGCAAAGGTTAGAATGAATGAATGAATTTTTAAATTAAAATCTAAATTACGTACACATCTAAGAATACACGTCACTGTATTCTAAGAGTAGAATTGAAATTGAATTTGCATCAATATTAGGATTTAAAAGACTGGCATAGCTCACTCGTGGGCAAATCTACTTACAGTGAATGTCAGTTCGGTGTCATTTTCCGCCAAACAAAGATTAGACCAAGATTTGATTTGAAATTGAAATCAACCTTTGCAGCAACCGTTTTTGAGTAGGCTGAAATTAATAAAGACTGAGTTTGGTTAGGCTTTAAGAGAAGTTTGATAGGGAAACACGTACTATCAGGGTGACGAGATTATTTGACAATATATAGAGATTTAGCATTATAGAAAAGTAATTAAAAGGAAAAAAGTCATGGATCCCGAACAATACAATTTTAAAAGACTTGATAGAGCAATTGATCAGGAATAAGTAGAATTAAAATTTCAAAAAAAATAATAACTTCTTAGCATAGCTGGTCGAACAAAGTGAGGTTCAAAATGATGCGCCCCGACAATAAGATGCAGGAACAATAACTGGAGAGGCTGTGCAAAAGAGTTTTTTTTAAATAATCGTAAAGAGGTATCCTTTGATGTGCGTACCGGTTTGCTAATTAGGAGGATTCTCATTTCTTTTAATTAATGTATTATACGTCTAATCAGCAGCATAGCGGAGCATCCACGGAGGCGCCTCTGCGGTGGACCCCAGCATGACAATATAAGTGATAGCCTGTCTTTGTTTACTTTTACAAGTTTTCTATTTTATATGCATTTCGAATAGTTATAATATACATATGTATGTTGTTTACATTTACAACGTTTCTATTTTATATGCATTTCGAATAATTATAATATACATATATATGTTGTTTACTTTGACAACGTTTCTATTTTATATGCATTTCGAATAATTGTAATATACATATTTATGACAGTAGTTTTGCGGCATTCCCGTAGTAAAAATCAGTCGTGTCGCCGAGTCAACGTCAATCTTTTAATCGAATCCTCGAGCAAGTAAACCTTTTTAACAAGACGGCACGGAATAAGAACGATTCATGCAAACATGTATAGTTATCATAACCGAAAGAATAGAGAAAATACGGGAACCGTTTTGAACCTCAATAGACAGAAAAGCTAGAGGAACGTATACCTATCTCGTGAATTCAATTTTGTATACATTTTGTAGAAGATTTTTTTTGTGATTCTTGCTGAATTTTGTATACATTTTGTATAAGATTTTTGTGATTCTTGCTGAATTTTGTATACATTTTGTATAAGGTTTTGTGATTCTTGCTGAATTTTGTATACATTTTGTATAAGATTTTTTTTTGATTCTTGCTGAATTTTATATCCAGGTTGTATAAGATTTTCGTATGAGTCTCGCTGAACGAAGATATAGTTTATAACGTAATGGGGCTCTGAGTTTTTTTCTTTCTCCTATCACTCTGCTGGAGCCCTCTTATCATGAAGGTTGACTAGGTCCGCTACTACTCTCTCTTTTTACAGGTGAAAAAGAGACTCTCGAAAATAGTGCCACCCAAGGTCAATTGGGTGCATGGGGCTGGCAAAGGAAGGTAACAACACCTACGCCTTCCACCCGAAATACAGGTAAGTGACGTAAGGGTCGCTTCAGGACCGAGTGTGTGCTGGCTTGTTGGTTATAGGCATGAGGATTTTTTTTTGTATCCTGGTTGGTGACAGCGGCAGGTTTTGGTGGGGACCCCCCCACACTCTCCGCCACATAGCCGAAGTGCTAGCATGCTGCCCTGTGTCAACGCTGTTCACCGAGTGATCTGTCAGCTCATGCTGGCAGTCTGGACTTAACGTCCGTAGTACATCACTCTCAACATTCTACCATAACAAAAATGGCGCCCAACGTGGGGCCACCTCAGTCAACTTCGGTGTTCGAATGTGTTTGACACTGGGGACTGAGGCTACTTGAGATATGGACATTTGGCTTCTAGCTAAATCGTCTGACTCGGTAGTCTCATATCTAGTGGAGAATACATGTGGACCTGAGGTTTGATTGTTTTGGTATGTGAAAATTTTCTGTAAAGTAACGTAAAGTTTTTAAAGTTTTTGAGATTTTGAGATTTTTTGATTTGGATGATTAAAGTAACATAACGTTTTAGATGTTTGGAAGTTTTGAATTGTAAGTTCGACTTTAAGTTTGACTTCGGTCAAGCCTCAAGTCTGAACAGTTGTAAGTTTTGCGATTTTTTTTGAATTTTTTTGAAGTTGATCTTTCCCGCTGGCCTTCTGTCATGGAAATGGTAGGTGGCCTCACAAATTTTTTTTTGTCTGTGCTCTCACGGAGACATGGTTCTGTTGGCCAACTGGCTGGACAGAGTCGTGAATCTGTGAGACGACTTTTTGGCTTTCAGCTAACTAGTTGACCAGATTCATGGCTCTGCCCGGTTGGAAGGTCAGCTGGACACGACGATCAGGTGAAGGGGAAGGAAAGAGTTGTTGGAGGATGGAAGTGATGCTGGAGACCTTCAGTAATCAGGAGTTGGCATACCGCTAATTGCCTGGCTGAAGAATCTCTAGTATCATTTTCAGTCTCTAGCTTCTCCAACCCGACTCTTCCCAGACGTGAGGACTCAAACAAATATTTTCAATGCACACACTCACGTCACTTGCTAGTATATCTGACCTGGAAGGAGGGAGAGCGACCTGAAGACCTCTTGTGTTGGGAGTTGGCTCCGGGAAGTGAGGGAGAAATGTTTTGGTAGAATTTTTTTGCTATATTGAACGTTTGATTTCGTTGATTTTTCACAGTTTTTTTTGAAACGCTGAACTGAACTGCTAGAAAGGAAATTTTATTCAATGAGTTGCTACTGTTTCTGAACTTGAGATATTGTCACTAGCATTTATATTGTCTCGATTCGAGAATACTCAGCGAGCTTTTCGAAGCTTTGATTTTTTAAAAAAAAAAAAAATTTTTTTGAATTGAAGTATCTCGTCCCAACCTTTGAAAATTTTTCCTGATATTTCATTATCTTCGTCCTGAAGAGCTTGTTAGTTTGAGAATTTTTGAATTCTCTGGCGTTTTTCTGATATCTATTCCAAACCTTTGGTTTGAAGATTTTTTTTTTGTTTTGAAATACTACTGACTCTACAATGGCTACACCGCGAACACCACCGCAAACAACTGGGGTATCGATGCTGTTGCCAGATCCGTGCTCCGTCTGTCTAGAGAGCGACTGGTCAGGAGAGAGGAAGCCAGTGAAGACGGTCTGTGGACATGTGTTTCACAAGGCCTGTCTGAAAACGTGGATTGGACAGCATTCAAACTGCCCGTTCTGCAGAGCCCATCTCACTCAGTATGATTTCACTGAGTATACTGGTGCTGTCCGGAAGACGACGAAGCCTGCAAAGACTGTCAGTCACGATCCACTACCTTCCATGGCAACACTTGATCTACCACCGTTGACAATTCCACCACCTAGTCGACGATCACTCTCTCCTGGAATCCTAGATCTACATTCATGGACTTTTACCAATCCTAACTCGCGACGAAATAGCCCACTGCCTTCTGGCAGTGGACATACCTCAGCAGCTACGGGTGCGTTGATGGCAGGCTTACGCATACAAATGCAAGACCTAGTACGCGAAGGCCTCGAACAGAGCGTCAATGTTTTGCGGACTGAGTTAATAACTAGTGTCCGACAAGAGATCTCAGCAGCAATGCCGTCCGTGGATTTTTCACGACCTCCTCCGTCCATGGGTGACCCAAGACCACCTCAAGAATTTCACGACTCGCGTAGGCAGTCGTCAAATAGACCGCATTCAGCCTTTGGTCAGCCTATCAATCAGCCTAGACCAGATTTTGCCCCACCTCCACCATCACCACCTATTCGTAACCCTGCAGGCGTAGGACAGCGACGTTCTGGCAGTCCTATACGCAGGTGGAATATATCGTATAGCGGTGACAGCTTACGGTTTACTGTTGACGAATTTGTATTTCGAGTGGAAGCATTGACCTATTCGGCCTTAGAAGGAGATTTCGAAGTTCTGCTAAAGCACATGACAACCTTGCTTTCTGGACAAGCTATGGACTGGTAGTGGTCTCTCCTGAGGCAAAATTCCACGCCTTCATGGGAGTATGTGAAAATAGCTCTATTAGCTGAATGGGGAGTACCGCAAGATGACCTTAAGGTCAAAGTTCAGCTGATGTTGCGCAAACAGAAAGCAGGTGAGTCATTTGCAACATAGCACCAACACCTAGTACAGTTGCGCGATCAACTGCAAAGTCCCTTGGCGGACGGAGTATTTTTAGAGATCGTAAAGTCTAACCTGCTTCCAGACATTCAGCAAAAGGTCTGCCTACATCCCACTAATAAGATACATCAACTACGGAGTCTCGTGACTCAAATACAGGCGACGCATCAGCGAATCGCAACAGCGAGCAGCTGGAATGCTTATCGCGGGCAAAGAGTCAGCGAGGTGGATGAGTTTCGTCAGACTGAGACTGAATTGTACACATCACTTGAACGCAGTGAGGATGTCCTGTTATCTGCTATTATAACCCCTCAGAATGTAACCT
Source organism: Dioctria linearis (assembly GCA_963930735.1). Classification (NCBI taxonomy): domain Eukaryota; kingdom Metazoa; phylum Arthropoda; class Insecta; order Diptera; family Asilidae; genus Dioctria; species Dioctria linearis. The sequence goes on from OZ005742.1 coordinate 179,207,001, forward strand.
GCTGGAACTGTGACCAGTCCGGTCACTTCTATCAAGACTGCCGGTAAGACTGCGGACGCATGAACATTTTCAAGCCTGATTGTCGCTATTCTAGACAGAAAAACTTGAGACGGTTCGGGAATACCACCCCCTCTTTCCGACCAGCGTCAACGTCGCGAGCGACAACTGCAACGAACACTCCAGCTCAAGCTTTGAACAAGGAGGAACGTCCGCTCCATTAGCAGACCTTGACGAATCCCTGAATTGTCCACTGATATCATTCAGTGATTCTGATGATGTCAATAAAACACCTGATAGTACGAATACTTCGTTGACAGAGGCGGAGAACCTAATAGACTTCTCCGCAGATCTTCAAGCTCACATTTCTACTTCCGGGGAGCCCATGACATTGTTAGACACTTCATTGGAAGAGTCTTTAATTTCCGATATCCCTTTAACACCGACAGCACTCTTAGCTGACAAAGTTACTGAGCAGGAGATTGGGCCTCCTGTCCTTTCTGTTTTAAAACGGCCACCAAGCTCTGTTATGACGAGTGGGCGTGAGCCTGTTTTACATCCACTGACGCCGTATCATACGCGTCTGCAGAGATACAACGCAGTAAGAGACCGAATCTTCTCCTCAGTGGCAGAGTTAGCTGAAATCGTGTTTCCTGACTGGAGTATGAGACCGAAATTGAAAAGATCTACAATTCGTCGGGAATACTGTCGACGGATGAGACTAGAGAGAAAAAAACTGGCACAGATTTCCGTGTCGATGCCAGACGACATTCGGCAGTACGCCGAAGTAAAGCTGCTCGGGCGAACTGAGACTGGATTACTTGATAGTGGTGCCACTGTCAGTATTCTAGGTCAGGGAGCTCTAGAGAGGCTTGCAGATGTCGAATGGAAGAAGTATCGGACACAGGTCCAAGTAGCAAATGGTGCCATGACGACTGTGCATGGTCATGTGGACTTGGATGTCACTTTCCGTGATAAGACCTAAAACGTGCGTTTTTACGTGGTTCCTGGGCTCACACATGCACTATATCTGGGAATAGACTTCTGGCGTCTATTTGGGTTGGCTCCAGATGTCCTGGGTATAGTTGCAGAAGTGAATCCAAGTGTAATAGCTACCTCTGACACCGACTGCCATAATCTTTCTAGTCTTGTAGCGTTCTGCCCTCACGCTACTTCGTGGTTTTCTTTCTGTTTTTTTTCTCTTCTTTTCATCATAAAAAAAATCCCTTTTCTTTTCTTTCTTCTCCTTCCCTCTAAATTTTTTTTATCATCATCCATTTTCTTTTATTTTTAATATTGTTATATTAATTCCTCGGGTACCTAAAAAGGGGCAAAAATTGAAATATTTTCGAGAAGTAGCCCCATGCTACTTCTCCATATTACAAATTCCATATTACATACCATAACCAAAACGATTACTATAGGAATAAAGCTTGATTAGTGCATATATTTACCTGTGCATATTCTATGAACTTTGGCACAATCATCTGAAAATTAAGGAAATTATCAGTCAATTTCAATTTCCGAAAAGGATTATTATAGAAACAAAGATTTAATTAGTGCGTATATTATCCTGTGCATATCTTATGAATCTTGGCACAATCATCTGAAAATTAAGGAAATTATTAGTGAATTTTAATTTCTGAAAAAAGATTATTATAGAAACAAAGATTTATTCAGTGCATATATTTGCCTGTGCATATTCTATGAAATTTGGCACCGTTATCTGAAAATTAAGGAAACTATAAACGAATTTCAATTGCTGAAAACGATTACTATAGAAATAAAGCTTGATTAGTGCGTATATTTACCTGTGCATGTCTTATGAATCTTGGCACAATTATCTGAAAATAAAGAAAGTTATTAGTGAAGTTAAAATTCCAAAAAGGATTATAAAAGCAATAAAGTTCATTTAGTGCATATATTACCTGTGCATATCTTATGAACTCTGGCACAGTTATCTGAAAATAAAGGAAATTATTATTAGTGAATTTAAGATTATAAAAGCAATAAAGTTCATTTAGTGCATATATTACCTGTGCATATCTTATGAACTCTGGCACAGTTATCTGAAAATAAAGAAAATTATTATTAGTGAATTTAAGTTTCTGAAAATATTATAGAAATATAAATCAATTAGTGCGTGTATTTACCTGTGCATATCTTATGAATCTCGGCACAATTATCTGAATTTAAAGAAAATTATTGGTGAACAGCCGATCATCTGCTCCCGATTTGGGTTGTCGCATTGTCCCGGTAAATTGATGACCCAAGTTCGTCCTTACGACCCATGTCCTTGCTTGGACAATGGAGCACTCAACCCGTTGTAGTTTCTTCTTTGATAATTAATTCCCTGTTTGTGACCAGTCCAGGGGTTGGCAGGGAGAGTTGGGGGCGGGGAGAGTCTGAGAGCGATTCGGTTTCGTGACAGCATTGAATTGCTGAAATTTTGGTGTGTGTGTATGTTCGGGTGGCTGGCAGCATGGCCAAACCACCTCTTCGTATGATCTAGCATTTTGAATAAGTATATACGCACATTTTTACGTCGTTGAGTTTATCAGGAGTTAATATTCGGATTTTTTTCTTTCTCTTTTTCTCTTTGGAATACAATTATTGCACGTATAATTGTACGCCTAATTTACAGATCTTTCGTTTTGGATTTATTTTTATAAAGATAGTACTTCGGAATTTCGTTGGAATTTATATATTTACATACGTACAAATCTAGCACGCACAAATTTGTAGATCTTTCTCATTGAATTTATTAAAAAAAGGTAGCATTTTATTTAATTACCGGTATTCCTCCTTGGAGTATCATAAAATCAGTATTTTGGGATTTCCTTAAGTTTACACATTCATGAGCGCATAGATTCAATACGCGCGATTCCTCAGATTTACGTCTCGGTATTAATTTTTTTTTATTTTGGGATTTATATACTTATATAGGCACAAGTATAAGACACGCAAGGTTTACAGATCCTTCTCTTTAGATTTGTAATGAATGTACTATTTTGGAACTCTCTTCCGAATTGAGCTGAGAGCGCACAAAGTACAGATTATTATTTTTTTGTTGTGTTTTATAATAAAGCAAAAATTTTGAACTTCCTTTCGAACATATCTATATTTATCTATATGCGAATATCATACACGCACATAGTATAGGTATTCCTTCGTTAGATTTATAATAAATTTATAATTTCGAACTTTCTTTGAACTAACGCATTTATAGGCGCACCCCCCTTTCTTTAGATATACAACAACGTTATTATTTTGGGATTTTCTGTCAAATATAAACATATATATCTACACATGCTCAACTATAATATACACATAAATTAACAAAGTTATCCTTTGCTGCCGTTGAAGAGATAAATGTTCTTCCTCGTTCGATTCTGCACTATTTGTGACTTTTTTTTCTATCTTCTCAGACATTGGGACTTGTGTACTTATATAAGAGTTCGTATTCAGTAATTTTCGTATTTACATACACAGTTACAAGTCTTCGTGGTACCTCCATTACGTACTCGTAAGTAAGCACATTCGCGTCAGATAATTTCAACATACTAGCCAGCACATCTTCCCTATTTTCGGGATATTGGTACAATTCATAATCTAAATTGCTACCGCTAGTGGTCTTTTTCAACTTGCTCGAATATAGATTTCAACTATCTATCTTCAGACGAGCTGGCGGTCGAGAATAGTGTGCGCGACATCCCTCCCACGAGGACGCCAGGGAGCATCTCCAGAAGGCTTTCGAAGCCGTGAAGCTAGATCCCAGCAGAGAAGTGCAAAGATCACATGCGCACAAGAATCCCGCGTGGGAGGTCGACTATATCAGAAGTCGAGTGGAGGCTTTCAGATATGACCTCAGCACGGATCCTATTCGAACGGACGAAGATCGCGTTCGCTATCGTAGCCAGATCATCCACGTTGTTCACACGGCCCGACGGTTGCACAATACCTCTCCGTCTGTGCGTTCGGAAGTCCAAGAACATCTCTCGACATTGGAAGGTCTCCTAAATTCGGTCGAGACAGTCCACCTTCCATTGCAGGGTCGGGTGCCTGATGAGGAAGGCGGGCGTGGACTGGAAATCCCATCCGTCAGCGTACCAGATACCAACCATAGAGGGGCTGGTCTAACGGGTGCTATTTCCAAAACTTCAACTCGAACGATCTACACGAACGTGAGTACTCCCAAGGTCAGCACAGGGAGTCCCCGCTTCAACCAAGGTACGCCGGGTCCCAACTTCCCATTTTCAGGTGGGAGGAATGCCCAACAGAATCCTACCAGCAATCACACTACGCAGCGGCCGCAGACGGCCTTTTTGGAGGGAAGACCACGCTTCCTTTCGTTGAACGAACGTTTAGAAGCCTTGCACACGGGATCAAACCGCTGTGTAGGAGCAGATCCCCCACCAAGACATAATTATTTCGAGCCACGATCACCCAGGCCACCAGGGTCAGGAGTCTCACCCCTGAACGCGTCAGCATACCATCGGCAGAGTAAGGCCAGAGATGGTGGTAGTATAACCAATAGTCCTGTCTTTCGATGGAAGCTATATTTCGATGGTACTTCAGGTCTGGATGTGACTGAATTCATTTTTCTAGTGGAGTCATTAGCCTTGCTAGAACAACTGCCTTATTCCGAGCTCTGCGCCGAGACACATGATGTGGTAGCAGCTCTTCAAGCTATGCCACAGAGGGATTACCAACCACCATCCAGACCAAGACCCAGCTGCTGGAACTGTGCTGCAAAGGGACACACGCATCACGCCTGTCGGCGACCACGGCGACTATTCTGTTACGGATGTGGCTCAGCAGGTGTTGTGAGAAGCAGGTCCCCAACTTGCTCGTCGGGAAACCTGAGCCGGAGTCAGAACTCACTGGGAACTGCGCGTATTCTGACTCCGACCCAGATCTCCAAACGTCCCACAAGCGAAGCCGCAACAAATACCGAACCCGACCGCTTCCGCTAGGTCAGCTGCGCGGCGGTGATGAGTGTGTCTCGCCCAAAGGCAGGCCAGTAGAAGTCCATGACGTACTTGAACATAACCCGCTCCTAATAGTGACTAAACCTGTACAGTCGTTCGCAGCATCAATAACCACCCGAGATGTGGGTCTCCAAACAACCCAGACTTTACCAATAGATGAACCATGGGACTCAGAATCCTGTGGTTGTACATCTTCCGAAAATATATCAGCAGATTTCGACACGGATTCAGATAGTGACTCCAGTGAAGAACAGTGTCGTTTGTTTTGCACAAATGTGTATCCGCCCAGGATCGTATCACGCACCCGCCGTTACCACAGCCTGCGCAGAAATATAAAGGCTGCCGTCGCTGAAACAACGCTACCAAGTAGTACAGACCTCCGGCCTTACGCTGCTGTCTTCATCCAAGGCCAGATAATACGGGGTTTGTTAGACAGTGGCGCCAGCGTGAGCGTATTAGGTTTCGGGGGCGAAAAATTCCTAGAAAGAGCAGGGATCCGCTTCCACTCCATGCCGTCCACCATATCGACCGCAGACGGTCAATAGCAACAGGTGCTAGGCCACATTCGTGTGTTGATGAAGAATGGTGAGAAAACGCGCATGATGCGGCTCCATATAGTTCCCTCTTTGCAACAGTCCCTGTATTTGGGGATCGATTTTTGGAGAGCTTTCGGCCTAGCTCCAGTCGTGGTAAGCGAGCTACATACACTACCCAAACCCGCACCCATGTGCTCTCAGAAACATGACCTGTCTGTGAAGACACCCGACGCTTGCAGACAGTAGTTGAATCCTTTCAATCCTTTAGTAAGCATGGTCTTGCAAACACATCATACGTCGAGCATGAGATTGACATCGGTGCTGCAAAGCTCATCAAACAACGCTACTATGCTGTGTCCCCAGTGATACAGAAAGCAATGTACGACGAGCTCGACCGTATGCTAGCACTCGGAGTTATCGAGGAGAGTCAGATCGCATGGTCCTCTCCCGTCACCTTAGTGTGAAAACCAAATGGGAAGGTTCGATTATGTTTGGACGCTTGCAAAGTAAACTCTGTGAGTGTGCCGGACGCATTTCCTTTACCTCTCATCGATGGGCTCCTGAGTCGATTACAAGAGACTCAGTTTATTTCATCCATCGACCTAAAAGACGTCTTTTGGCAAATTCCATTGGCGAGACCCCCTTCCGTGGTAAGACAGCGTTCGCCGTTCCAGGGCGGCTGTTGTACCAGTTCACAGTCCTCCCCTTTGAAATGTGTAACGCTCTCCAGACGATGTGCAAGTTAATGTGTAAGGTTATTCCACACCAATTGCACGACCGGGTATCTGTCTACTTAGATGACTTGCTCATTACCTCCTCTACGTTGCATGAACATCTCAAGCTGCTTAGCACAGTCGCAGAGCTGTTGCGTAAAGCCGGCTTAACCATAAACGTAGAGAAGAGTAAGTTCTGTATGCGAGAAGTCAGGTACCTTGGTTTTGTAGTTGGAAATGGCTGCATGAGGGCAGACCCAGAGAAAGTAACTGCCATTCAGAACTTTCCAAGACCAAACACCATCAAAAAGGTCCGAAGCTTCCTGGGAGTCTGTGGTTGGTACCGGCGTTTCATTCCGCAGTTCACGACAATCGCTACTCCTCTCACAGACCTGCTGAAAAAAAGATATTAAAGCAGGCTGAGCAAGCATTCAGACAGCTGAAGGGATGTCTTACCACTGCGTCAGTAGTACTTGCTAATCCAGATTTATCGCGGCCGTTTTTCATACAATGTGATGTAAGCACGACGGGAGTGGGCAGCGTGCTATTCCAGCGATCTGCTGACGGAGCGGAGCAACCCAGCGCGTTTATGTCGCAAAAGCTGAATGCGGCACAAAAAAATTATAGCATCACCGAGTTAGAGTGTCTGGCGGCAGTACTGAGCGTCAAACGCTTCCGACCATATGTTGAGGGACTGGAGTTTACGATCATCACCAATCATGCTAGTCTTAAATGGCTCATGGACCAAAGAGATCTATTCGGCAAGCTGGCACGGTGGAGTCTTAAACTTGAAGCCTTCACCTTCAGCATCGAATATCGGAAAGGCAAAGAAAACGTGGTGGCTGACGCTCTGTCCCGTTGCTTCGTTGAGGAGTTGGGAAGTTCTCTTATGAGGAAGGACGCCTATTCTCCCGCCATCGAATCTATCGTTCTAGACTCACAGGCATATCTTGAGACTTCTTACGTCGAGCGAGTTCAGAGAATAACCTCTAACCCAAACGCTTTTGATAACCTCCGAGTCACAAACGGCAAAGTGTACATATCGTTTGTTTCTCCCAAGAACATCGTGGGAGGGAGTCAAGTCGCATGGAAGCTCTGGGTGCCTGAAGGGCTCACCACCAAACTAATTGACGAAGAACACTGCGCACCAACATCCGCGCATTTTGGAATTGCTAAAACCCTTGAAAAGCAACGTTAAGCCCCATAGACGGCCAATAGTAGTGACGGCCGTCTATGGGGCTTAACGTACAAAAATTCGTCAATCAGTGTGAAGTTTGTAAAAGCGTGAAGCCGTGCAACTATTCTCTTAGACCTCCTTTAGGAGAGCGAGGATACACAGAGCTACCTTGGCAGCGCGTGTTCTGTGATTTCTTGGGTCCTTACCCACGAAGCAAAAAAGGGAATAGGTACATCTTCATCATCCTTGACCAGTTGACCAAATTTGTGCTGCTGAAAGCAATGCCAGAATCCACCTCTACGAGGGTCGTAGGCTACTTAGAACAAGAAGTATTCCATGTATTCTGGGTCCCAGAATTCCTTCATTCTGACAATGGAAGCCAATTCACTTCCAACCTCTTTACCCAATCGTTACAGAAGCATGGGGTCGAGCACTGTCTCTCCCCATCCTATTCACCTCAATCTAACGCGTCCGAGCGAGTCAATCAATCAGTACTCGCCGCGATCCGCGCTTATGTGGGAGACGATTATCGGAACTGGGATGAACACCTGAGCGAGACAGCGTTCGCTCTCCGGAACATATCGCACGATTCCACCAAGTCCTGCTCGTACTTCGCGATGTTCGGAAGACACCCCGTGACACATGGGAGCTCCTACAAATTATTGCGAGATCTGACTTCGGACACAGATGGTGCGCCTGATATAATCCCAGTAAATCAGAGACTCCACTTGGTGTGGGACCACAGCAAAGCACATCTGGCTGAGGCGTACAAAAGATACTCCGCAGGGTACAATCTCCGAACCCGCGTGAGAACTTTTCGGCCAGGGCAGATCGTTTTCGTACGAAATCACGTGCAGAGCAGTGCGGTCGATCGGTTCCCTGCTAAGCTGGCTCCCAAATTTATCAAAGCAACTGTTGTAGAGCGCATAGGCCGCGTTGCGTATCGTCTAAGAAATGAGAAGGGTCTCCCCATCGGAGTCTATCATGCTCAGGATATTAAGGCTTGACCCGAGCTAGGTCACTCTCGGTAGCCCTAAGAAGGCATCCGGCAAGCTTCACTTGTGAACTTCAGGTTATCACAAACCCTCCTAATACTTCCTCAGTGGTGGGTGATAAACCTCTTGCATTGTGCTACTAACCCCTTCTGGGTTAGCCTTCATCTGAAGGATTTTATTTTCCTGTCTCTTCTTCAATTTTCTTTCAATTGGTCTGGCGTGTCAAGGGTCGTGTGAGCGGAGTCGGCGGAAATTTTGTTCCTAGTGCAATACCTCTAAATGAATGTGTTTAGAGCGTCACCTCTCCTTGCTACTAACCCCTTCTGGGTTAGCCTTCATCCGAAGTATATTACTTTCCTGTCCTTTCTTCAATTTTCTTCCAATAAAACGGTATCCCGGCGTCAGCGAGTGCGGATGGAGTCTCAGCGAATTTTTTCTATGTAGTGTGTTATCTCTACACTATCAAGTTTAGATGGTTTCAGCCTTTGTTACTAACCCCCTCTGGGTTAGCCTTCGCCTGAAGGTTTTTACTTTCCTGTCCTTTCTTCAATTTCCTTAGAGCTTGAACCCGATTGCCGCATCCCGCGGGATTTCCGTCGTCCTGAGTGAGTTGATAGATGAATTCTATCTGTTACGAAGCGATTTCCTCGCTTGGGACTGGGAGATTTCCGGGGTGCTGTGACCGGATTCGGCAGAACACAGAACGTTAAGGAGTGCGTTTGACCGACTAATTTGTGGCCTCGAGGCGAACATTAGCATACGTGATAAACCGATCGCTGCACCTCTTTCTGGCCAGCTCATTGGGCGAGGCGAGTTGATAGACGAAGTCTGTCTGTTGATAGGTCCTCCTTCGTTCAAGGCGAGCTAGGATTATGGCCGCAGATGGGTAGTTTATTTCTCAACAACCCAGGGTTTGACGTATGCCCGGCTTGAGACTCTTGTGGGTCGTCCCCACGTTGGGCGCTGCTACGAATGTTTTCATCTATTCCCCCAGCTAGTTCGAGAATTTTGGGTTTTGTTTGGCCCGGCTTGAGATTCTTTTCTCGGTGGGTCGTCCCCACGCTGTAGCGTTCTGCCCTCACGCTACTTTCCGGTTTCCTTTCAGTTTTTTTTTCTCTTCTTTTTATCTTAAAAAAAATCCTTTTTCTTTTCTTTCTTCTCCTTTTTCTTACCCTTTTATTTTTTTTATCATTATCCATTTTCTTTTATTTTTAATATTGTTATTTTAATTCCTCGGGTACCTAAAAAGGGGCAAAAATGGAAATATTTTCGAGAAGTAGCCCTATGCTACTTCTCCATATTACAAATTCCTGAAAAGGGGTAAAAATTTAAATATTTTCGAGAAGTAGCCCTATTCTACTTCTCCATATTACATATTCCTGAAAAAAGATAAAATCTAAATATTTTCTAGAAGTAGTCCTATGCTACCGGTGTCCTACGCTTACCGGTGGTTGAGTCAAGAACGGCAGCAATGTAGGCCGACTGCATGTAGTCGGGGAGTTGGATTTTAGAAGTTGACCGAGGCAGACCGGCGCGAACGTTGATCGAGGAAAAGTTTTGTTTGATTAATTTTGATTTGTGAGTGGCGCAGCCGAATAAATTATTGTGATTTTTATTGAAGAAAAATTTATTTTTCTTTGACGGAAGTACCGCGTTATCATTGGCGATCATTTATTAGTAGATTTTCTCTTATTCCGAAGAAATTTATAAAAAGAAACTAAAAGCATTTAGTGTATATATATATATATATATTATCTGTGCATATCTTACTAATTTCGGCACGATTATCTGAATTCAAGGAAAATCATTGGTGAATTTAAATCTCTGAAGAAGATTATAGAGGAAATAAAGAACATTTGGTGCATATCTTTACTTGAGCATATCTTATTAATTTCGGCACAATTATCCGAAAATAAAGAAAATTATTAATTTTAAAAGAAATAAAGATTTTTAGTGTATATATATCTACTTGTGCATGCATATCTTGTGAATTTTGGTACAATTATCTGAATATAAAGAAAGTTATTAGTGAGTTTTAATTTCTTGTGAATTTTGGTACAATTATCTGAATATAAAGAAAGTTATTAGTGAGTTTTAATTTCTTAAGAAAATTATAAAAGAGATAAAGATTTAATTGTGCGAATATTTACCTATGCATATCTTATTAATTTTGGCACAATTATCTGAAAATGAAGACTATTATTAGTGAAGTTAAATTTCTGAAAAGGCTTATAAAAGAAATAAAGTTCATTTAGTGTATATATTTACCTGTGCATATCTCATTAATTTCGGCACAATTATCTGAAAATAAAGAAAATTATTAATTATAAAAGAAATAACGGTTGATTAGAGTGGATATTACCTGTGTGTCTCTTATGAATTTTGTCAGAATTATCTGAAAATTAAGGAAATTATTAGTGAATTTCAATTTTTGAAAAAAGATTATTATAGAAACAAAGATTTCTTCAGTGCATATATTTACCTGTGCATATTCTATGAACTTTGGCACAATCATCTGAAAGTTAAGGAAATTATTAGTGAATTTCAATTTCCGAAAAGGATTATTATAGAAACAAAGATTTAATTAGTGCGTATATTTACCTGTGCATATCTTATGAATCTTGGCACAATCATCTGAAAATTAAGGAAATTATTAGTGAATTTTAATTTCTGAAAAAAGATTATTATAGAAACAAAGATTTATTCAGTGCATATATTTACCTGTGCATATTCTATGAACTTTGGCACAGTTATCTGAAAATTAAGGAAACTATAATCGAATTTCAATTGCTGAAAACGATTACTATAGAAATAAAGCTTGATTAGTGCGTATATTTACCTGTGCATGTCTTATGAATCTTGGCACAATTATCTGAAAATAAAGAATGTTATTAGTGAAGTTAAAATTCCAAAAAGGATTATAAAAGCAATAAAGTTCATTTAGTGCATATATTACCTGTGCATATCTTAGAACTCAGGCACAGTTATCTGAATATAAAGGAAATTATTATTAGTGAATTTAAGTTTCTGAAAATATTATAGAAATATAAATCAATTAGTGCGTGTATTTACCTGTGCATGTCTTATGAATCTCGGCACAATTATCTGAATTTAAAGAAAATTATTGGTGAATTTTAATTTCTGAAGAAATTATAAAAGAAATAAGGCTGTAATGCATATCTGTAATCATGCATCATTAAAGCATGTAATTGCATATAAATCAAATGCACATCTCCGTAAAAGAAATATGATAACAAGATTACAACTAAAGTTTGTAATTCATTTCGAAAGTTAAAACTCGAACAAACAAAAATGAAAATACAATTGACATACATACAGATTTGTATGTAATCACTTTTGTGTCAATCATTCATACCTCGTTTTGAATGAAGTAAAATAAAAGCGCATCAGATTACAGCGCAAGCAGAAAATAAATTACGTATGTACAGTGCACCAAATTTCTCAATGGCAACAAAGAACGTTACTCACGTGAGGTCACCATTTCTTTTATAATGATACGGTGAGAAAATTATCGAATGTAGGTAGCTTTAAGAAATTAATGAAAATAGCTTACTTAGCAATAATTAGCGATTATAAATAAGGTAGCATTAAGAAAGAAATCAAGAATAAAGTTTTGACCATTGACTGGTAAAGTACAAGTCTTATTCTTCAGAACGCAGCGGCAATTAGCCAGGCGTTCTCCATCCTAAAGATATAGAGGCATCTTAGCCAGATATCTTCTCCATAAAGGTATTGAGGCACTCCAGCCAAATATCAAGTAAGGATTGAGGCATTCAGCCAGATCCATAGGTAACTTTCATTTCTTTGCCTTTCATGAATATTGAGGCGACACGCCATATATTCGGCATTGTAATTAATTAATATAATCATGCGCAGAATATTGGACATCGGCGAATACGCCAACCCATCGGCCACCAGCGTAAAGGCAAACAAAACATGGCGACCCTGCCCACAAACGACCAAAATGAGATGGAACTAACGATATCGCAGAGCCGAGAGGAATCGATAGCAGAAATAGATGAAAAATTTGAAAAATTATATAACATTGTTGATTATGGTATCAGCGTTGGTCAGCGGTAATATACACTAATAAGGGTTTCACTGATGGAATTTGATCTGCTAATAGAGCTCTTAGGAAGTTTAAAAAAGAATCCAGGTAGGAAATATACTGCAAATTACAGTGAAATAAAAAATAACGAAATCAGCGAAGTCTGGCTGGAGTTAAAAAAAAATATTACTGATAAAGTAAAATTAGAAGAAGCAAAAAGAAAATTTGAGGAATTAAAAAATAAAATAAGTGTTTATCTCATTCCCGAAGAATCATTGGAAAATTCTGACGAGATTACGCAAGAGACAATGGCAGCATTTGATATTGCGACTGCAACAAAAATAATACCGGAGTTTGATGGTGATTTTAAGACACTATGAAATTTTCTTGGTCTAGTTGAATTCTATAAGGAATCGCTAAAAACCGATCAAGAGGGTATACTGTTGCGATTTATAACAACGGTAAAACTAGCTGATATGGTGAAGAACAGACTTTTGTCGGAAAGCGCACCAACAAAAATATTAGAATTAAAAGTAAATCTACAAAAAACATACAAAATAAATAAAAATCCGCTGAAAATACACAGTGATTTAGCAACGATACAACAAGGCAATCAAAGTGCAAATACCTTCGCTGCAAGAATAGAAGCTTTAATAGCATCATTAAACGATATTCAAATAACGGAACAAGGAGAAAATAATCGAGCACTGATCGTGAACATGAATGATAAATTAGGCTTAAGTTCATTTAAAAATGGCATTTATGAACCATACAAATCCATTCTCATATCAGCAAGGCCAAGCAAACTATCAGAAGCCATAACCATCACTACAGAAATATGTGATAGTCCAAAACAGACAAATATGTATCACTACAAACAAGACTTCAACGGTGCTAACAGATACAACAACAACAAATATCATAAGAACAATTACATGAACAAGAATGGGAACTATAATAAGAATTACACCAGCAGCTTTATAGAAATGAGAATAACAATTTCAAGAATAAATATGGAAATAATAGGAGAAACTATAGCAGCAGCTATAATAGCAGCAGGAATGGCGATAATAGATATAATAAAGGTTACAATAATAAATGGGACAGAGAATCGGAAAACTTAGCTGTCCCCGGAAAACAGAGAACTGGGGGAAACACACTAAGAAGATAATACATCTAAAACAAGGAAACAATTACACAAACTACATAAATATATATACAAAAGAAAGCAAGTACCTGATGACGTTTCTAATTGACACAGGTGCAGATATATCGATATTAAAAAGTAACCTAGTAGAAAAGAAATAAATAGATATAGATGAATCGTGTGAAATAAATGTAATTACCAACAAGACAATAACTACCCACGGAGTAACAGAGTTAGAATTGTCAATAGAAGATATCATCATAACACATAAATTTCATATAATTGATGAGCAAACAAACTTAACCACGAATGGGGTGTTATGGAGTGATTTTCTGATTAAGTATCATTGTAATATAGATTACGAAACATGAGCATTAACCATAAGATCAAAAATGAGGGATATAACTTTACCAATAAATATGGACATCAAAACAGTCAATAATATCACGATACCACCTAGATCAGAGATAGTAACACCGATTGATATTAAGATAAACAAAGGCAGATCTGTGGAAAAGAAATAAAAAAAGGGATTTTTGTAGCAAATGCGGTAATACCGGCAAACGGCATAAAACACATAAAAGTTCTGAACACGACTGAAGAACAAGTTACTATAACAAAGGCTCACATATACACGCAACCACTCAAAAATTATTATATTGGAATAGAATCTATTAAGAATTGTAATATTGCCTATCACAACAAAGCCAAAACAAATAATTCAAGGTTCGAAAAGGTTAGAAAACAGATAAATATAGATAGCTTATGCCCGAAAGCAAAACAATCAATACTAATCATCTGTGAGAAGTTCGAAAACGTCTTTCATATAGATGGAGAACCACTAACCGTCAATAATTTCTACGAACAACGAATTTCGGTTATAGATAAGACACCCGTTTACACAAAAAACTATAGAATGCAAATTCACAGCTTAATGAAATAAATACGCAAGTACAGAAACTTCAAGAGGAAGGCATTATTGAACCATCAATAAGTCCTTACAACTCACCATTACTAATTGTACCTAAGAAAGACCTTGGAGGACAAAAGAAATGGCGATTGGTTGTAGATTTTAGATCTCTCAATAAAAAGGTTGTCAACGATAAATTTCCCTTAACAAGACTTGATGACGTATTGGATAAATTAGATCGAGCGAAATACTTTTCAACTCTCGATATGACTAGCTCATTTCATCAAATTCCATTACATCCAAAATCAAGACAGTTGACAGCATTTTCAACAAACACAGGATACTATCAATTTACGAGATTACCTTTTGGGTTAAAAATCTCAACTAATAGCTTCCAACGAATGCTGTCAATAGCACTAAGTGGCCTAGAAGCCACAGATGATATAATAATATTTGGTTCTAACTTAGACGATCACAACAACAATCTAATAAAAGTGCTAGAAAGATTGCAGAAATACAACTTAAAGTTAAATGCGAGTAAATGTAACTTTTTAAAACCAGAAGTTACATACCTTGGCCACCAAATCACACCTGAGGGTATACGAACAGACCCAAAGAAATACGAAAGCATTAAAAATTATCCTGAGCCCAAGAACTCCGATGAGGTGCGAAGAT
Organism: Dioctria linearis; assembly: GCA_963930735.1. NCBI lineage: Eukaryota > Metazoa > Arthropoda > Insecta > Diptera > Asilidae > Dioctria > Dioctria linearis. The sequence goes on from OZ005742.1 coordinate 179,222,211, forward strand.
TTGTAGCATTCTGCAACTATTATAGAAGATTTGTACACTATTTTGCAGAGATTGCAAAACCACTAAATGAACAAAAATGAACAAAATATTTCATTGGTCTGAGGATTGCAAGAAATCATTTGAACTATTAAAGCATAAATTAATATCCCCACCAGTACTAAGTTATCCTAACTTCAGTGAAGTATTCATTTTAACAACTGATGCATCTAGCTATGCATTAGGAGCAGTACTCTCGCAAGGCGAAATTGGATGAGATAAACCGATAGCCTATGCAAGCAAGTCGCTTAATAAACATGAATTGAACAAGCCAATAATAGAAAAAGAACTTTTAGCGATCCACTGGGGAATACAGCATTTTAGACCATATTTATTTGGAAGAAAATTCATAGTGTATACGGATCACCGACCACTAGTAAGCCTATTCACGCACAAAAACCCATCATCAAAATTGACGAGAATAAGAATTGATCTCATGGATTATGATTTCGAAATTATCTTTAAACAAGGTAAAACGAACACCAATGCAGACGCATTATTAAGAATAAAACTAGAATCCAAGGACTTGATAGCAATGATGCCGAAAAATAATGTCAATGTAATTACAAGAAACATGCAGAAAAAGCAAAATATGCAGGATTATAATAAGGAGGGCAGAAGTAGTGAGAACTGTGCAAGTACCTTAAATTCGAACAAGAAGACTGATCACCTTTACGTGTGGAACAGTACATCAATATCTGACATAAGGTATATTAAAAAACGCGTGCAACTTAAGACACACAATGATAACAAAAAACTGCATAAATATAAAGAGATGGAAATAAAAATCTCGAAAGATAAAATAATTGCAGAGTGTAATGATAAATCTTTACCAGAGTTAAAATTGGTTCTGAGGAAATTACTAATCGAAATAAGCAATGCGAATATAAATAAAATAGCGCTAGCGAATAATCATGAATTATTTGATATTATCGACGTCGAAAAATTAAGGAATATTTTGAAGGAATTCCATAAAGAAACAAAACATTGTGTTGATATAATTTTATATACACCTCCTAAAAGGATAGAAAAAGTTGAAATGCACAGATTGATAGAAGAATATCATAACTCACTAATTGGTGGACACTGCGGCATAAGAAGATGCATTGCTAGATTGAAACAAAAATACACTTGGAAAAATATGAATAAAATGGTAAAAGAACACGTAAATAATTGCAAGGAATGTGCAAGAACAAAAATCACAAAACACACCAAAGAGAGATATCTAATAATTGACACACCAAGCTCATCCTTCGAAACAATCTCAATAGACACGGTTGGACCACTTCGACCATCTGGAAATTTCAGATATATTCTAACTCTGCAATGTGAGCTAACTAAGTTTGTAGAAGCATTCCCAATAGAAACCAAGCATGCAAGGATAGTGGCGAAAACAATAGTAGAAAAATTCATATTGAAATATGGATGTTTTAAAAAACTCAAATCCCATATGGGTACAGAATTTTGTAATCAGCTAATGAACAACCTATGAGATCTTTTAAAAATACAAAAAGCAACATCAGCCCCATTTCATCATGAGACCCTAGGTTCAATCGAGAGAAACCATGGAGTTTTAAATGACTATATAATGACGATTTCCGAGCAAGAAAATTGGAGTGAGATATTACCCTATTATACTTACAGATATAATACCACGCCACATACTACTACAAACTATACACCTTTTGAGCTAGTTTTTGGAAAGTTAAATTCATTACCATGTGAGATTTTAAATAATAATACAAAAATATATAATATTGACGATTATACCAATGAGTTAAAAATAAAATTGCAATTTGCACACAACAATGTAAAAGAATGTTTGCTAAAAGAAAAACAGGAAAGAATAGATAAACAAAAAACTGTAAATGAAGCTAATTTTAAAATAGATGATTATGTATATATAAAAGTAGGTAATAAAGTAAAATTACAACAACCATATAAAGGACCATATAGAATAATTAGGCAAGATAATGTAAATAGCTATGTAGATATAAATGGAAAAGAAACTAAAGTACATAACACTAATTTGAAATTATGTAAACATAAAATTTAGATAGTTGTAGATACATATAGATATACATAGCAAAATATTGAAAAGTAGTAAATAAGATATGGAAATATGTAACAAAGTATCAAGAAGAAAGAAAAGTGATCGAATGTAACTAACAAATAATTTAATTTTACTTTCGTTAGAGAAATTAAAATTACATCAATCTTTTAAGGATGGGGATGTAATGCATATTTGTAATTGTTCATCCCATGAACAATTAACAAGAATTGCTTACCGTCATAATTAGAATCAATGCAATCATGACCTAAAAATAGCTTTCACAACATAAAGCGATTGCATTGATTCACAGTATAAAAAATCTTTACGTTTCTACATACATATGTACGAGCGGCTTTTCTTTGTTTTACCAGGTCAGTCAAAAAGCTGACCCGACATTTTTCTTTATTTTTAATCTATATTGAAATAATTCAACATAGCTCTGCTATGTAGAAATTATTTCTTTTTACAAAACAAAAGCTGACCATTGATTTTTTTTTATTTTTTGATCTATGTTGAAATAATTCAACATAGCTCTGTAGAAATTATTTCTTTTTAAATATTTTTGTTATTATTGGCATGTTAGCATTTTTTCTTTATTATAAATAGCCTATAGCTTTAAATAAATAAATCGAGTATTATCAAGTACGTTGAGTGTTTCTTTACCAACTTCCCAAGCAACCCAGCGCTTATCCATCCCCCGCCAGTGGTAAGAGGATAAGCCAAGCCAAGTAAATTTAACTCAACACACTGTTGAGTTTTGGTACGTCGTTATATTAAACTTAATTCAACACACCGTTGAATTCTGTTCATGGTCCTTCGAGCCGGATAAAAAAGAACAACTAAAGATTTAACACACTGTTGAATCTTGCTCTTTTTTTACAATCATCCAGCTGAATCATATCATCGCTACAGCAGACTTAACACACTGTTAAATCTAGCTCTACTTCGCACTCAACCAGAGTGTTAAGTCCAAAGCCAAAAGACCGGCACTCTCATTTCTGAGAACTCACAGAGCATCATCTAAAAAAATATATAAAAAAAAAAAACCGGCAGTATCAACACTAAGATTTGACACACTGTTAAATCTAGCTGTTATCTACGTCTGCAGGGTTTTGAACACACAGAGAAGTCTTTTGGATCCAAAGCATTTCTACGAAAGTTCTTAGGCAAATAGAAATATCGTATCAGCTTCATACAATAATCCCTACCAAGTAACAAAATAATGACGAAGGTAGAAGAATACATCAAATCTCAAAAAGCAATAGCAAAAAATATATCGGATTTGATCAGAAACTTTACGAAAGACCCCATAGAAAGAAAAACAGATCAATACTTCATAAAAAAAAACAAAAGACTTGCACGATTACTGGTCTCATTTCACATCTCTTCACCAAGAGATCGAGAACATCATACCAAAAGAGCATCTGTATCATACTGAGGACTTGTTCGGAAGGACGTTTGAATTATACAAGGGTGGTATCGAAATGTACGCAAACTATCAAGATGATACATGGAAAACACAAAATCCAGTAGATGAACAACCAGCTAAAACGACACCAGCAACTTCCTCAGTTACTCCAAAGGTACCAATTCCTCCAGCAGTATCTTCTATAGCAATAGCTACAAAAACTACTGCGACAATGGTTAACGATTACACAAACATAACCACACCCATACCACCAGTACAGAGTTACGGGTTTCCGATTCAAACCTCAACTCTACCTGCCACATCCGTGCCGTTTTGGGAGCCTCAACAGCAACGTACATCAGCCTTTTCACATCCAGAGCTTCCAAGGATAAATAACTTCCCCAAGTTACCACCAGTGAAAATTCCTAGGTTCAACGGAGATTATAGAGAGTGGAAATCTTTCATCGATATCTTTTCGAATGTCATCCACAATAACCCTCACCTTAGTAACGTTGAGAAGATGCAATATCTCATCTATCACTTAGAAGGAGATGCCAAAAGAGTAATTTCTCACCTGCAATTAAGTAGTAACAACTACAACACTGCCTTACAATTAATTAAGGCGAGGTTTAATAACACAATGTGAACACGATAATAGACGCCAAAAAGACTGAGAATAGATGTCAGAAAGACATTATAATGTTATTTGACCTATTAAGGGAATGCTTAGAGGCATTAAAAAAACCTGAATTGCAATACGGACGAATGGGGCCCTATAATTTTGTGCATAGCAATGAGGAAGCTAGATTCAGAAAGCCTCCGTTTATTTGAGGAAAGCCTCTCACATCCTCGTGAAATGCCATCTGTTCAAGAGTTGCTAGAATTCCTAGAAAAAAGGTATCAAGTTTTGGACTGCATTAAAAGTTCAAAACAACCGAAATCAGATGTTTACACCAGAAATTTAAAGAAAACATTCCACACTACATTCAAGAACGCATGTGTCCTATGCAGGAAAGCTCACAATATCTATCAATGCGGAGAATTCAAGCTAATGGGAATTGACCAACGACACGCAGTGGTCAAACAAAAGAATCTTTGTCTTAATTGTCTAGCACACAACAAGACAGAGAGGTGCAAATCAACCAAAACCTGCCTTTTTTGCAAAAAGAAGCACCATAGCTTATTACATCGAAACAGCGAAAAAGGGTTCAATTCCACTCAACCACCTGCTACCACGGAAAAGAACAATCTAGCAGCTCACTTGACGACAAATACATGTCAACATGGAAATGAATCGATATCCACAGCAAATGATATCATGACCTTTCACACTAGTAACACCAGAATTACACACGTATTATTACCCACTGCTGTAGTGAGGTTAAGAAATGCATTTGGACAAATAGAGTCTTTTAGAGCACTGATAGATCCTGATTCGCAGGTCTCTCTAATAACAGAAGAGGCTGTTCAAATCATGAAGCTCCAAAAGCATCCAATCAAAGCAACAATACTAGGAGTTGGGGAATCTGAGTCTGCCAAAATTTCCAGCAAGGTAAATATCAAGCTCCAACTCCGAAACAAACAAGACACTTACCTCTCAGTGGAAGCACTCGTCTTGTCCAAAGTAAACTCCTGCCTTCCTGAAACTCACTTAACTGGAATCAACATTAAGAGATACGAAAACATGGTATTGGCTGATCCAAATTTCAACAAACCAGGTTCCATTGATTTGCTTCTCGGAGCTGACGTGTATGCTAACATTCTAATTGAAGGAGTCAAAACAGGACAACCAGCAGCCCAAAATACAAAATTAGGATGGATTGTTTTTGGCAGTATTCCAAATACCTGGCAGGAAACAACCAAACTCTCAAGTCTTCTATCACTCGCAGAAATTCAAGAACAACTTGAAAAATTCTGGCAAATTGAAGACAGTACTCCAGTAATTCAAACCAATGACATATGCGAAGAACACTTCAGAAAAACGCATAAACGAGAAGAGGAAGGAAGATACGTGGTACGATTGCCTTTTAAAGATGATAAGGGACAGTTAGGCCAATTTAAAAATGTAGCCACTGCTCGCCTAATCCAAATGGAGAAGAAATTAAGCAAAAATCCAGACTTGCAAATTGAATACAACAACTTTTTGAAGGAATATCTGGCTTTGGGGCATATGAGCCCAGCAAAACCATATAAGGGAGATGTATCTATGGTATATTACTTGCCACATCATGCCGTGTTTAAAAAGGACAGCACTACTACCAAAACACGCGTTGTATTTGATGCATCCTGCAAAACTGAATCTGGATATAGCCTTAACGACTTACTACACAGTGGGCCAAAGATTCAGCAGGATCTTACAGAAATACTTTTAAGATGGAGAAAACATCGGTACGTTTATACAGCCGATATTGAGAAAATGTTCAGGCAAATCAGCGTCGCTAAAGGAGGATAGAGATTATCAAAGGATACTTTGGCGACAGCTACCAGGGGAGCCAATCCAAGAATTCACATTAAATACAGTAGCATATGGAACTGGTCCTGCCTCATATATCGCAGTCAAAACTCTCAAGCAGCTGACAGAAGATGAAGGCACCCAGCTTCCTATTGGGCGGAAAGTTCTAAATTCCGACTTCTATATAGACGACATGTTAACAGGCGCAAACACAAAACAAGAAGCGCGTGAGTTACAAAGGCAAATAAATTTGTTACTAAAGAAAGGAGGATTCAATCTTAGAAAATGGACGTCGAATGATGAAGGACTTTTGAGTGATATCCCCGAAGATATAATAGAAAAGGGGATTCTTGAAATAAAGGAAGCGGACACAATAAAGGCTTTAAGAATTCATTGGAATCCCAAACGAGATGAACTGCAATTTAAATTGAAACTTGAAGGTTCCAATGCAACTCTGACAAAAAGAGCTATGCTATCTAAAATTGCCACCATATTCGATCCCTTAGGATGGCTGTCTCCTGTGACATTAACCGCAAGGTTAATAATGCAGGCTCTTTGGAGAACTGGCACAGATTGGGACGAACAGCCACCCTTTGAAATTGTTAAGGCTTGGAAGAACTTAGAAAGTGAAATGCATGAAATACAATCGCTTAGAATACCGCGCTGGATAAATTACCGTGTGGGTCAGCAATTACAGCTTCACGGATTTTGTGATGCCTCGGAAAAGGGCTACGCAGCAGTCATATATTCTCGCACAACGGACTCATTCGGAAAAATCCATACAACCCTATTAACAGCCAAAACTAAGGTAGCACCGCTAAAACAAAAAATAACATTACCACGCATGGAACTTTGCGGTGCCTTGATGTAAGCACGACTACTCAAATCCACCATCACTACCTTAGGAATAAATTCGCCTACGGTATTTGCATGGTGCGACTCTGAAATAGTTTTGGCATGGATCACAAAGGACCCAAATACTCTTCATACTTTCGTTGCGAATAGGACATCGGAAATTCAAAGACTTTTCTTGACAAACATTTGGAAGCATGTCTCATCTCAAGAAAATCCAGCAGACGTGGCTTCGAGGGGTACTAATCCAAGTAAGCTCATTGCACACAGTACATGGTGGAAAGGCCCGCTTTGGCTTGCAAAATCACCAGAAGCTTGGCCTTCGAGGAAATTTAACATCCTAACGAACGAAGAAGTCAAAAGGACGATAAAGGTTCTACATACAGCAGTAAAATTCGCAGACATATCTAACTGCTCTACCTTAACTCATCAAGTAAGAATAATAGCATACTGTCAACGTTTCATCAACAACTGCAGGCCACCAAAGGCCCAAAGAAGGATTCAACATCTGTTCACAGAAGAATTAAGAATCTCTAAAACCTGCATAGTCAAAATTGTGCAGCAAGAATCGTTCTTTGAAGAAATAAACACCCTAAAACAGGGAAACCGGTTGAAGAATTCAAGCAAGCTACTTTCACTTCATCCATTTGTTGACCAAGAGGGAGTTCTAAGAGTAGGAGGTAGGATTCAGAATGCCAACCTCTCAGCCGACGCAAAGCATCAAGTTCTACTTCCTCAGAACCACAATGTAACTAACCTCATCATTGACCATGCGCATCTCCAGACTCTACATGGCGGCACACAGCTTACTCTAAACTACCTAAGAATGCAATACTGGATAATAAATTCCAAAAGTAGGGTACAAGCCAGAATACATAGATGCATAACATGCTTGAGACATCGGCAGAACTCTACCCAGCAACTCATGGGGAACCTACCAGCTGTAAGAATAATTCCTTCCCCACCATTCTCCCACTGTGGCGTAGATTATGCTGGACCCTTCCTAACAAAATTGTCAAAAGGAAGAGGCACTAAAACTATAAAGGGCTATATCTCCCTATTTATATGTATGGTGACCAAAGCAGTTCACCTCGAATTAGTCAGTGATCTTACTAGAGATGGCTTTCTGGCGGCATATATAAGATTTGTTGCACGCCGGGGAAATTGCAGGGAAATATACAGTGACAATGGAACGAATTTTGTTGGCGCACGAAACAAAATGAACAAGGAGCTGAAGCTTGCAATTGATCATTCCACTAGACAAGCTGCAGAGGTCCTAGCAAATGACGGGACAGAGTGGAAGTTCATCCCACCTGGCAGCCCACATTTCGGGGGTCTCTGGGAGGCTGGTGTTAAATCAGTCAAAGGCCATCTCAAGCGGGTTCTAGGCGAAACACTGCTAACATACGAAGAATTTAGCACGATATTGTACCAAGTTGAGGCCCGTCTAAACTCAAGACCAATTTGCCAACAGTCGAGTGATCCCACAGACTTAGAACCGTTAACACCAGGCCACTTTTTGATTGGTCGACCGATAATAGCACCACCAGAGGCCGATATAAGCAACACGCAGGTTCATCAGAGGTGGAAGTTAGTTACCAAACTACAGCAAGATATTTGGAATAGATGGTCGCAAGAGTATTTGTCCTTGCTACAACAAAGGAGCAAGTGGAAAACCGAAGGCAATAATCCTGATATCGGCGAGCTGGTACTAGTGAAAGACGACAATTTACCACCACAAAGATGGTCACTAGGTCGAATTGTGCAACTTCATCCAGGAGAAGACGGTATAGTCCGTGTTGTGTCAGTCAAGTACAAAAATGACATAAAGAAGCGTCCGCTCAACAAGCTTTGTCAGCTACCCATCGATACATACACATCGTCAAGAGAACCTGGGCTCAAAACTCTTGCCACATTGACAACCCTTTCTAACGCTAGGCATAAGCCAGGCACCACTCGCAGGAGATCACATATCAGCAATATTCAGCCTGAACCAGAACTTTGGTCTAGATCAGAGCATTTTGATCAGCCATCAACATGTGCAATAAAAATCAAAGCAGACGATTCACCACACTCACCAAAAAGAAGGAAAATCAAGATTGCACCCTGCACGTGGGCTACTAAGCTACTACACTCGGTTTTTATAGTACTATACTGGATAGCTACAGTTTTTGGCCAGAGTTATGAGATTTTTCATCCCAAAACTGGTTTGTATATCGAGAACTTGGGTTCTGCACAAATCAAACGAGGAAACCTTAGGCTTCAGATTACCTTTCCAACAAGCGAGGTAATTGAAGATCGAAAAATGATAGACACAATCTGGACCCAAATAAGAGATATGTGCGAGAAAACTAATACTCTTACTGACATCACTCACTGTGGTATACTTTTTGAACATATGTCAGCAAGGAGGCAAAACCTGATGAAGGCCACTGATGAAATCGTTCAACTATCCCAGCGTAAGTCTAGAGGAAGGAGAGGCTTACTCGGAGATGTACTAACAAGCATTTTTGGGGTCAATGACAAGGTTTATACAGACTTAGAATTACTGCAGCATAATCAGGAAGGCCTTCTACAAACAACTAACCAACAGGTATTGCTCATTAACTCCAAGATCAACCCAATTTAACTACATCATTGGCGAGAAGCTGAAACAGCTCGACTCACGATTGTCTCAAGTCATTGCCGCAATTAATGAAATGGCTACATGGTTCAGCAAGGCCGACCACAACAGGATCAGCATTGAGGTAATATCCACCTATCTCAGCGCTGAAGATTACTATGACGAGTTAGCAGAAAAATATAAACGATGGTTGAATGCCATTCACCAACACGGTCATCTCCTAGACTTTATTACGCCACATCAAATCAAAAGGGCAATAGAGGATACTTCAATTAAGCTAGGCTCTAATCTCCTCATATCAGAAACACCTCAATCTCGACTAGACATCAAGGCAGAAAATAATACATTAAAACTGTATGGCTACCTGAACATAATAGAAAGAAATGCATATGAACTCATGCATGTTACACCAATACCACAAATGATCAATAACAATTCGTTTGCTATTATAGACCTGAAACTATCTACTTTTGCTGTCAACTTTAATCACCAACTCTACTTTAACTTAAAAGAGGAAGAGTTGAAATCGTGTACAATGATAGGTAATCACACCTATCTTTGCGCTCCGACATTTGTGCATAGCATTGATGACAGTCCGTCGTGTATTGTTGACGAGCTTTACAATCGCCATACAGCATCTATTTGTGAAATGCGGAAGGTACAACTGACTGGAGCTGTTTGGAAGGCATTGATGATGAAAAATACCTGGCTATACATCACCAAGGAGCCCAAGGTTGTAGCAATAATCTGCAACGGAACAAGAAAAGAATTGCTTCTCAATGCCACTGGAATCATCCACCTTCATGAGGACTGCTCTTTAAAAACAAAAGAAATAACCCTGAAAACTGCGATAGATCAGCAATTTGAGGTTGTTACGAGTCACATAAAGCAAACATCTCCGGTGATAACAGAGATCAACACCACAGAGGTCTCTCACATCCTCCAAACTGGTGTATTAATTCATCCAAATCAACAGATCATGGATTATGCACTAGCACCAGAGCTACCATTCACCCAAACAATGCACAAGGCATTAGCAGTCCATACAGCTGCGACGACCAGCCTTTTCGTATTTGTTTTTCTAGGCATTTGCGTTTACAAATACTGGAGCAAACTTAAGTGGTTCTTCAAAACCTACAAGAAGGATGAAAATCAACCCTCCTCATCTAGCACGCAGGCAGATTCTCAGCCTTCAATTCAGCAACAATTTGACAAGGTTCTTGCATCCGCCCGGCCCCAACATGTTCATCCCATGAACAATTAACAAGAATTGCTTACCGTCATAATTAGAATCAATGCAATCATGACCTAAAAATAGCTTTCACAACATAAAGCGATTGCATTGATTCACAGTATAAAAAATCTTTACGTTTCTACATACATATGTACGAGCGGCTTTTCTTTGTTTTACCAGGTCAGTCAAAAAGCTGACCCGACATTTTTCTTTATTTTTAATCTATATTGAAAAAATTCAACATAGCTCTGCTATGTAGAAATTATTTCTTTTTACAAAACAAAAGCTGACCATAGATTTTTTTTTATTTTTTGATCTATGTTGAAATAATTCAACATAGCTCTGTAGAAATTATTTCTTTTTAAATATTTTTGTTATTATTGGCATGTTAGCATTTTTTCTTTATTATAAATAGCCTATAGCTTTAAATAAATAAATCGAGTATTATCAAGTACGTTGAGTGTTTCTTTACCAACTTCCCAAGCAACCAAGCGCTTATCCATCCCCCGCCAGTGGTAAGAGGATAAGCCAAGCCAAGTAAATTTAACTCAACACACTGTTGAGTTTCGGTACGTCGTTATATTAAACTTAATTCAACACACCGTTGAATTCTGTTCAGTAATCATGCATCATTAAAACATGTAATTGCATATAAATCAAATGCACATCTCCGTAAAAGAAATATGATAACAAGATTACAACTAAAGTTTGTAATTCATTTCGAAAGTTAAAACTCGAACAAACAAAAATGAAAATACAATTGACAATTGTAATCACTTTTGTGTGAATCATTCATACCTCGTTATGAATGAAGTAAAATAATAATACGGTGAGAAAATTATCGAATGTAGGTAGCTTTAAGAAATTAATGTAAATAGCTTACTTAGCAATAATTAGCGATTATAAATAAGGTAGCATTAAGAAAGAAATCAAGAATAAAGTTTTGACCATTGACTGGTAAAGTACAAGTCTTATTCTTCAGAACGCAGCGGCAATTAGCCAGGCGTTCTCCATCCTAAAGATATAGAGGCATCTTAGCCAGATATCTTCTCCATAAAGATATTGAGGCACTCCAGCCAAATATCAAGTAAGGATTGAGGCATTCAGCCAGATCCATAGGTAACTTTCATTTCTTTGCCTTTCATGAATATTGAGGCGACACGCCATATATTTGGCATTGTAATTAATTAATATAATCATGCGCAGAATATTGGACATCCGCGAATACGCCAACCCATCGGCCACCAGCGTAAAGGCAAACAAAACAAAGCTTAATTAGTGCGTATATTTACCTGGGCATACTCCATGAACTTTGGCACAATCATCTGGAAATTAGGAAAATTGTTAGTGAATGTACATTTTTGAAAAGGATTATAGAAGAATGACTCATTTAGTGGGTATATTTACCTATGCATATCTAGCGAACTTTGGCACAATTACCTGAAAATTAAGAAAATTATTAGTGAATTTAAATTTCTGAAAAATTATAGAAACGTAAATTATTTAGTGCATATATTTACCTGTGCATCTCTTGCGAATATGGCACCTCTATCTGGACAGTATAAGAAAGTTAAGAAGTTAAGTTCGCTTTTGGAACCAGTACCTATACACCAATTGCTAAGGGCGATTCTGCCATTCACCTCAACTGTAGGTTAAACTAATTACATAATACAAATTGCATGGTAGTAATATATTCCGATAAGGGATAGTGTTCGAAAGCACCCAAAAGAGGTGAAAAGAACAAAACCAAAAAGAGGTCAATGAACCCAAACATTTGAAATAAACTATTGCGGCCATCAACGTTGCCGAAGGAAAAAAGGGTGCACCCAAGCAGAATCAGTTCCAGCCGTCGAGGGATTTTGTCCTGCCAGTGGTGAAGTATAGGTGATAGCAAGTAAGTCCATTTCAATAATATAGTAAAATAATGTGTTTGAATTCATTTTGCCTGTGTGACAAGTAGCCTTAAGGTTAGATAGTAGGGACAAGCCTAGTATAAGCAAACGTAACATATTGTCAAGAGGTGAATAGCGAAATCTTTGGATATTTTTGTTAATAAACTCATGTTTCGTCAGCATTAAACGCACATACCGTGTTCTTCTTGTGGAGTGCTCTAAACCTTTCTTTTGTTTTCACATGCTTATGAAGTTCGGATACATGTGCCATACGTAGGGAGAATGCGTAAGTAAAGTCCGAAGCAGGGGGTGGTGAGGTCATGGGGTGAGCTGCTCTAGCGTACACACACCATAGTGATGGGGCTAAGGATAACACCCGTGCTTTGACGCCTTAGCCAGGGTGGATGGGGGCGTTGGGCCCGTTCACATCAAGCCAGGACTCCCTCAACAACTGGAGTCCACGTCAGCGCTCTCTCTCTCTCTCTTTCCTCTCGCCTGCGTCGTAGCTTCTCCGGGTGTCGTACACTGGTACTACGTCGCATGAATCTTACTTTCTTTTCTCACAGGTTTTTTTTTTAGGTTGCACCAGTGGAGACAAGTCACCGGCAACATGATGAAAGGGATTCTTTTTTTTTGTGTCCGTCCGTCCGTCTGAAGTCCCAGGAAGAGAACTCAGTTCCCTTTTTGCACAGCTTTCAAGCACCGGGGGGATGTGGGTAGCAAGAACCACCCCAAGCCGGCTGATCGCTAGCGGCAATATCCTGTGCGGCCATCCACATATGTCCCCGAGGTGAATTTTGCAGCAGGAGGTGTTTGTTGCAGCGCCTATCTATGTTCATGGCAAGATGGATGTAGGTAGGGCTGACAATGAGCGCACTCGCGCCCAAGCTTTGGCTTAATTTTTTTTTTGTCTAAATTTTATATTTCTGGTCGCTCATTTCTGCTTCGCTACAATGGCGCCCAAATTCGGTTTTCTGTTGATCTTTAGTCAAGCTTCTCTTGACTAAAGTGCAATGCTTTTCTTCCCCAGTATTCTTTCGGTTTTAAAATATTTTTTTTTTGCTTTTTCTTTGTAAAGTTCTAGCTACGACCATATCATGTCAAACATTTTTGTTTTTTTTTGTATATCGATACTATACTTTAAGAATCATTTCATCAGTTTCATGTCGTGTTGCCTTGTCTTCAAGTGTTCAGTTTTTTTTTCTCATTTCGATTTTGCAAATAAGGTTCTTTGCTCATTTCAGTTCATATGGAAATGTTTTGTTGTTGTCAGTTTATAGATGACACTCTTGGTTTGGCAGGACGAGTTACCTTGCTAGGCTGCCAATGGCTTGGTCTACGCAGAGCTACCTTTTTCTCCCGTAAAGCTCGTTGCTTTCATGGTAGTTCCTTTTTGCCCTCGTTAGATCTGGCTTTGGTAGATGGCGAGATGGCTCGTGATTTCGCTAAATTGGTGCAACTACGTAAATCTCCTCATATCACGTTCAAATAATATATGCATTTTATTTCTTTTCGAATTTTATAACCTTCATGATGAAGTATCTATTTTCCCTGGTAGTGAGCAGGTTTTGTACGCTAGGCGTACTCTCCGAGGCTAAAGCTTCAGCCCGTGAACGCTGGAGAGATGATCAATCATCGACCAAATATTTTCCACATTTAAAGAGGCATGGCCAAGTTGGTGGACGGCGTTCACCTCTTGACTCCGCAGTGTCCTTGGTAATGGGTTTGAGTTGGCAAGTCTTAAATCTTTCACATCGATTGAAAAGCTAGTCCATAGTTTTCCTTTGAATTTCAAGTTTTGTTACTTCATCAATGCCTGTCGTAAGACATCAGCACTGGTAATGCATAGCGATCGGATGGTCAGTGGACATGGAACGTTGCATGCGAAGCATGATTCTCGAGCGTCAGCTCCGTTCACAGCTGCTAGTTCCAGGAAGACGACAGTATTTTTTTTTATTTTATTCTTTTTTGTGGCAGTGATTGTAGTAGTTCGTCCATTTGGGACATGATTAGTGATGGTTTGTTGGTATTTTCTTTGGTATATTATTACAAAACAGCTACTGCTTCTTCCTGAGTACTGGACAGCCGATCATCTGCTCCCGATTTGGGTTGTCGCATTGTCCCGGTAAATTGATGAACCAATTTCGTCCCTTACGACCCATGTCCTTGTTTGGACAATGGAGCACTCAACCCATTGTAGTTTCTTCTTTGATAATTAATTCCCTGTTTGTGACCAGTCCAGGGGTTGGCAGGGGAGAGTTGGGGGGGGGGGGGGGGGGGGGGGGGGGGGGGGGGGGGGGGGGGGGGGGGGAGTCTGAGAGCGATTCGGTTTCGTGACAGCATTGAATTGCTGAAATTTTGGTGTGTGTGTATGTTCGGGTGGCTCGCAGCATGGCCAAACCAACTCTTCGTATGATCTAACATTTTGAATAAGTATATACGCACATTTTTACGTCGTTGAAGTTTATCAGGAGTTAATATTCGAATTTTTTTCTTTCTCTTTTTCTCTTTGGAATACAATTATTGCACGTATAATTGTTACGCCTAATTTACAGATCTTTCGTTTTGGATTTATTTTTATAAAGATAGTACTTCGGAATTTCGTTGGAATTTATATATTAACATACGTACAAATCTAGCACGCACAAATTTGTACATCTTTTCTCATTGAATTTATTAAAAAAAAGGTAGAATTTTATTTAATTACCGGTATTCCTCTTTGGAGTATCATAAAATCAGTATTTTGGGATTTCCTTAAGTTTACACATTCATGACCGGATAGATTCAATACGCGCGATTCCTCAGATTTACGTTTCGGTAATCATAAGATTATTAATTTTTTTTATTTTGAGATTTATATACTTATATAGGCACAAGTATAAGACACGCAACGTTTACAGATCCTTCTCTTTAGATTTGTAATGAATGTACTATTTTGGAACTCTCTTCCGAATTGAGCTGAGAGCGCACAAAGTACAGATTTTTTTTTTTGTTCTGTTTTATAATAAAGCAAAATTTTTTACTTCCTTTCGAACATATCTATATTTATCTATATACGAATATCATACACCACATAGTATAGGTATTCCTTCGTTAGATTTATAATAAATTTATAATTTCGAACTTTCTTTGAACTAACGCATTTATAGGCGCACAAATTTAATACGCATCATACTATTCTGATTCTCTTTTGAGTTGTATACCAATATTCGCACCAGGTATAGGACCCCTCTCTTTAGATATACAACAAAGTTATTATTTTGGGATTTTCTGTCAAATATATACATATATATCTACACATGCTCAACTATAATATACACATAAATTAACAAGTTATCCTTTGCTGCCGTTGAAGAGATAACTATTCTTCCTCGTTCGATTCTGCACTATTTGTGACTTTTGTTTTTTGGTCTGTCTTCTCAGACATTGGGGACTTGCGTACTTATAGAAGAGTTCATTCGTCAAGCTAGTTCTGTGGTGTACGACCATCTTGTAAACCAGTTCCTCAGTTCCAAGTATATTGGCGAGTCCAGTCAATTCAATAATTTTCGTACTTTACATACACAGTTACAAGTCTTCGTGGTACCTCCATTACGTACTCGTAGGTAAGGCACATTCGCTTCAGATAATTTCAACATACTAGCCAGTACATCTTCTGTATTTTCGGGATATTGGATACAATTCCCAACCTAAATTTCTACCGTTAGTGGTCATTTTCAAACTGCTCGAATATGGATTTCAACTATCTATCTTCAGACGAGCTGGCGGTCGAGTATATTGTGCGCGACATCGATCCCCTCCCACGAGGACGCCAGGGAGCAGCTCCAGAAGGCTTTCGAAGCCGAGCAGCTAGATCCCAGCAGAGAAGTGCAAAGATCACATACGCACAAGAATCCACGCGGGAGGTCGACTATATCAGAAGTCGAGTGGAGGTTTTGAGGTATGACCTCACTACGGATCCTATTCGAATGGACGAAGATCGCGCTCGCTATCGTAGCCAGATCATCCACGTTGTTTCACACGAGACCCCGACTGTTGCACAATACCTCTCCGTCTGTGCGCTCGGAAGTCCAAGAACATCTCTCGACATTGGAAGGTCTCCTAAATTCGGTCGAGACAGTCCACCTACCATTTGCAGGGTCGGGTGCCTGATGAAGGAAGGCGCGCGTGGACTGGAAATCCCCATCCGTCAGCGTAACAGATACCAACCTTAGAGGGGCTGGTCTAACGGGTGCTATTTCAAAACTTCAACTCGAACGATCTACACGAACGTGAGTACTCCCAAGATAAGCACAGGGAGTCCCCGCTTCAACCCAGGTACGCCGGGTCCCAACTTTCCATTTTCAGGTGGGAGGAATGCCCAACAGAATCCCACAAGCAATCACACTACGCAGCGGCCGCAGACGGCCTTTCTGGAGGGAAGACCACGCTTCCTTTCGGTGAACGAACGTTTAGACGCCTTGCACACGGGATCAAACCGCGGTGTAGGAGCAGATCCCCCACCAAGACTTAATCATTTCGAGCCACGATCACCGAGGCCACCAGGGTCAGGAGTCTCACCCCTGAACGCATCAGCATACCATCGGCAGAGTACGGCCAGAGATCGTGGTAGTATAACCAATAGTCCTGTCTTTCGATGGAAGCTATATTTCGATGGTACTTCAGGTCTGGATGTGACTGAATTTGTTCAGCGATGAATGAATCTAAAAAGAAAGAAAAAACAATTAAAACAAGTCAAACCAACCTAAAGTACTTAACTTAAGTACCAGCCAGGGAAATCGACTGGCCATTCTTTCCTCCACGTAGAATTGGTACCCTACCGTACCTACATCTATGTAGAATTAGCTGAAATGAAAAGAAAATATGAATTAATTAATACAATAAACCATGAATTATTTAGAGAATAAGAAAGTATTAATTGAATTTACAAAAAAAGTACATAAAATTTCCAATTTTTCCCCATACATATGACATGTAAACAGATGTACGTAAACACAACAACAACACTGTGGGAAATGGAATTTATGTAATAATTAGATAAATTTTAATCTCTATCACTCGAAATTTATACTAATCATTAAAAAGGAGTCATAGAACACAATAGCTATAACAAAACACTTTCCCGCGAACTATTTCAAGGAAAATTACTCGCAAATTTTCACCTTTTGACAGTTGTCGCAAGGGAAAGTAACTTGCTTAAATATCGAATTTTAACAAGATTTTAAAGTGTAATAACTCAATAGAACCGAAGTTCATGAGTTATTAATAGATTTTTTACATAAAATTAACTTCCCGCGAGTTTGTTTCCGCGGAAAAATAATGAATGAAAATCTCACCTGAAGACAGGTTAAGATTGTAAGATTGCTAATTATAAAATAATGGAACTTTCTTACGAAATAAACACACACAAACACTAATTATTGAGCACAATACAATTAGCACAACTTACCTTGGTCTTAAGTAGCACTATACACAGGAAAAACACCACTGAAAACTCGCGACCGCGGAACCGCGAAATGAAAACTATAAACATCGCGGAACTGTCAAATTTCATGTATTGCCAACATATGGCACATGAATTTAGGGTATTTTTTAATGAGGAATCCGATGGAGGTATTTAAAAAGTCCTAAAGTATCTCAGTAAAAAGATATTTGCTAATTTATGATTTCTCATATCACTAATGAGAAGAAAAGAGATAGAAAGTGGAAGTGAGTTGAAGAAAAATACGTTCCACATCAAATTTTCTCAACATGGATGACAAGAATTTAATTGCGCCATGTTATAGCACAATTTGGATATTTAATTTTCATTCAGTTAAATTAAAATATGATGGAGATCTTTTTGTGAGGAAATATAGATGACTAAATTCCGCATTGAATTAAATTAATTTATGTTGATGAAAACCAAGGCATTATGAGTAATTAGCATTATGGTTGCGGGTTCTACACACAAAAATGGCGGTTCAAACCCTATATAAAGCCGAGCATTTGCCTGGATCGCTCTCTTATATTTTTTATAGTGTTCAAGTTTATTTTTTTTGAGTTTATTCACTTGTGCAAATCGTGAAATTAGCTTATAACCTACTTATAGTAAGCATAAGCTCTCATGCGATATTTTTGGTAAAGGGAAGCAATCATAGTGACAATTGTGTTAAATTTATTGTGCGTTAACAACAACACTTGTTAAGAAGATTAATTAAACATTTTCCTTCCTTTTTTCATTTTTTAATTAAAATTAGATTTCAGTGATAACAGTCTTTTATTAATAACGTCATTACCTGGTACAGAACAATCCAAGACAGTTATTCCTATACTTCTCATTCAGAGTCAAGCTGGAATATACCTGCGAATTGTTCTCTTAGAAATAAATTAAATTTATCTTGTTTAAAACATATTACAAGACAGTATTCCTACACTTCTCAGTTGAGTCAAGTTGGAATGTATATGCGGAATTGTTTTTTGCTTATGTTGAAATTTATAAACATTATAAACCTAAATTTAGTAATATATTATTGAAATATCATAGACTAATCACAGATAAGTGTCTCGCTTTAATTTAGAGTGCTTAAGTTACCTTCAAATGAATTACAAATTAAATCGAATGTATCTCTAATTATATGCGTTCTGATTTTAATATACCGCCACACTAACATAATCCACCAATTTAGCATCACCACATGTGGCTTGTGAACGGTTCTACAGCAACTGTTCCGTTACACACGTGCCGAAATTGCAGTATTAGTAAATAATACGGGAATTTCACATCAGCCTATTATACGGGCATATGGTGTGACCTTTCCCCATATTGTTTTTATAGTTTCAGGAACTAATTATTGCAATTTAAATTGTTTTGTGTTCCTACAGGAACCAAGCTACTTGCATATACAATTTGGTGGTTCCATCCAGGAACCAAGATACCCTTTCAGAAACATTTTGGTGGTTCCATCCAGGAATTAGGAGCATTCGATTTCATGTAATTCATTTGTTAGATTCTTAAGTCCATTCGATTAAAGCAAGCATCAAGTCACGTAGCATTAGCAAGCTATAGCTACATACATTACCGTTACATAATACACTCATAACGGTAAGATGTCTTCGCTACAAGGATTATTCAATAAAGAACCGGTGTTGAGAGACAGACTAAACAAGTTCATTGAGAACGCAAAAAAACTGCACTACCTAAACGCACTCAAGGATTCTACGAAACCAGAATTCCAGATTTTAAAAAAATCTGGGAAGATTATAGCGCAATTGATTTAGAACTCAATGAATCATTGGTTGGGCAGGATTCAGATGAATCAAATACATTTCTGGAAGAAGATAACTACAGTAAATCAGAGCTCAAGTACACAGAATATATGAGCGAGTTAGTGGAAGGCTTACGGAAGTATTCAACTGATATGGAGTCACAATATAACACATCTGCTTCAATGCAGTCAACCACAACAATTATTCAACAAGAGTCCTTGTTCAAACCAACATTAAATAGCCACCTGGAAGTAAAATAGTTTAAAAGTTTCTAATTCCAAGTTTTTCTAATCATTGAAAATAGGTTGGGAACAAAACGATGTATACCTACCTACAAGCATATCGATAAGGCAGTTTTTAGTGGAGATAACAATCAACACCTCATGGCTACATTCCACATAAACAAATCCGGGACACAATCCAATAAGAGAAAAGTAACTTGTCTTCGCTAACAGTGCGCGAATTAAATGGAATTAGATTAAGTAATCTGTACATTTAAATGAATCTTTAAAATATCAAATTAGCAATATTGTAATAGCTATCTTATTGTATAATTAGGATTATAATTAGCTTTAGATAGGCAAAATTAGGAACGGCAACAAAAAATGCACAAAATTCCAGTTGCTTTGCACAGCTGCTAGGGTCAATGTACTCTTCTGACCTACGCACAGCTGCTAAGGCCAACGGACTTTTCTGTTGCTACCTACGTACAGCTGCAAAGGTCAACGTACTTTGGTTACTATGCGCAATGTAAAATAATGTGTTGGAGCCGTGCACAATTCAGAGGCAATATAAGTCGCAGGCCAACTTGAATCTTTCTTTTTTAGTATCCAGCTATCATAGATTGGGCATCGTTTTGGAATTCGACTTGGCGAGTGTAATTAAATAAAATTATTAACAAATTAACTTTATCTTGGGTAACGACTGAGATAAAGATATTTATTCTGGGTCTCGACTGGAATAAAATTTACTAACATAATAACTTTATCTTGGGTACCGACTGAGATAAAGATATTTATTCTGGGTCTCGACTGGAATAAAATTTACTAACATAATAACTTTATCTTGGGTACCGACTGAGATAAGATATTTATTCTGGGTCTCGACTGGAATAAAATTTACTAATAACAACTTTATCTTGGGTACCGACTGAGATAAACATGTTTATTCTGGGTCTCGACTGGAATAAAAATCACTAACCTAATAACTTTATCTTGGGTAGCGACTGAGATAAAGATATTTATTCTGGGTTTCGACTGGAATAAATCTTACTAATAACAACTTTATCTTGGGTAGCGACTGAGATAAAGATATTTATTCTGGGTCTCGACTGTAATAAATCTTATTAACTTAATAACTTTATCTTGGGTACCGACTGAGATAAAGATATTTATTCTGGGTCTTGACTGGAATAAAATTTACTACCCTAATAACTTTATCTTGGGTAGCGACTGAGATAAAGATATTTATTCTGGGTCTCGACTGGAATAAATCTTACTAACTCAACAACTTTATCTTGGGTACCGAATGAGGTAAAGATATTTATTCTGGGTCTCGACTGGAATAAAGTCTACTAACTTAATACCTTTATCTTGGGTATCGACTGAGATAGAGATAGTTATTCTGGGTAGCGACTAGAATAACACAGACTAACTCAAACCTTTATCTTGGGTCTCGACTGAGATAAAGATAGTTATTCCGGGTAGCGACTAGAATAACATTCACTAACCTCAAACCTTTATCTTGGGTCTCAACTGAGATAAAGATCTTTATTCTGGGCACCGACTAGAATAAACACTACTAATACAACTTTGCTTTGGGTCTCGACTGAAGTAAAGTATCTTGTTCCGGGGAACGACTAGAACAAGATAATCACTAATTATTTAATTACCAACGCCATAAAGTCGATTCCATAGTTTTATACTGGTGAGTACATTTTTTGATTCATATTGCATCATATATTTATACATACATACATATATAATTGCCATTGGTCAAAGTTGTATCAACTTTGACAGTGTTATACTGAGCATAAAATTATTATTGTGTAGTGAATAAGTGACCTTTTTTTAAATCTATTGAAGTTTAGTTCTTAAGCGTCGTGAAATTGAATTCGGTTAATTTTAGTTATAGTTGTAATTTTGTACTTAAGTTTTACGTGCGTTCAATAAATCACTGACTATAAAATATTCCCCGGCGTTATTATTTACAGTCCACATCCTTATTGATATTTTCTTTTGAGTGTTCTCATTGGGCAGAACATTTCATGGTCCTTCGTAGCCAGATTTAAAGTCTGGTGGTTTATAATTTCACACGTCTAAACATGAGTACACTTCAAAAATGTTTGGCTAACCAAGCCACCTCCGCAAAAATCATCGAAAAATCTCTCAAGAACTACAACAATACTGTAGTAGAGAGACGCACAAAAGGGCTTGTTTCTGAGCGCTTAATCGCTTCAAGCTAAATCTGGTCAGATTACCAGTCTACTCATTATACAATTATCCAAGCTACGCAGGCATTGGATGACAATGAACTTGAGAAGTACGAGTATTTCGTACATGATTAATTTGCAGAGGTGGAAAATAACTACTAAACATTCCGAGGTATTCTCAGGGAAGCATTAGATGCTTTTGAGCCAAAAGCAGAACAAAAAATTGCTGCAGAAACTAGAACTGATCAGCAATCTTCGTCTTTTTTGAAGTTGCCCAGAATTACACTTCCAACATTTTCTGGTTCTTATGATTCATGGAGATCATTTCACGATTTGTTTAATTCCCTAGTTCATATAAATCCTTCTTTACCTCCAGTACAAAAATTACATTTTCTTAAAACAAGTGTTACTGGCGAGGCTGAACATGTGCTGCGACAGTTTCCAGTAACAGACGCAAGTTACGAAAATGCATGGAAAACGTTAAATGATAGACACGACAACAAGCGAGTATTAGTGAATGCTCAGCTGAAAACTCTGTGCAATCTATCTAAAATAACAAATGAATCTGCTAAGGCGATACGATCCTTATTAGACAGATCATCAGAATGCATTTTCGAGCTTGAAGCTTTAGGAGTTTCTACAAAGCAATGGGAACCAATTCTCATATACAAGTTGGTGTAATGTCTACCAACGGAAACCCATCGCTTGTGGGAGCAGGAGGTAAATAATGAAGAAGGTTTACCTACGTTTGAGTCTCTAAAGACCTTCCTAGAGACCAGATTCCGAACTCTTTTTACAATATTAGATTCAAAGTCAGTTCACTTCAAAAAAAGGTATCAACACATTTCTCATCATCTACAGACAAATGCGCAATATGCAAAGAGCCACATAGATTGTATAAATGTCCACAATTTATCAAATGTGACATTGACAAAAGGTTTAAGATCGTTACATCTAACCATCTATGTGTAAACTGCCTATCAAGGCACCATAACACGAAATCTTGCCCAAGCAAATTTACGTGTCGGCAGTGCGGTAGAACACACCATTCTTTGCTTCACAAGAATAGTAGTACATCCAATCAAAGTACTCACTGTTCAACTAAGCAAAGCAATAATTCTATCAAACAATCACAGCCACACAATTCTACCTCTACATCTGAGGTCATACCAGATAGTTCTTTACGAACATTCTACACAAATCGCCCACAGCGCGGTACTCAAGCACTGCTTGCCACAGCATTGCTTCACATTTCTTCAACAGAGGGAACAATGCATACTATGCGGGCTCTAATCGACTCGGGGTCTCAAGTATCTTTTATTACAGCAGCAGCAACACGCAAACTGCACCTATCTGCCACTCGCGTTGACACCCAAATCACAGGCTTGGCAAATAGTAAAGCTACAAAGATTAAACGACAAACATGCTTCAAAGTATGTCCGCAATCTAAATCAAATAAAACAACTTCAGTGACAGCACTAATCGTGAACAAGATCACTGAGTTCCTGCCTCCGACTACCATTCAAATATAAGAATGGGATCATATAAAGGATTTAAAGCTTGCTGACCAATTTTTCCACAAGCCGGGAAAAATTGATATTCTGCTGGGAGCAGATGTATACGGGGAAATTCTATTGGAAGGATTAAGAAAAGGTCCTCCAGGAACCCCTACTGCTCAAAATAGCACCCTAGGATGGATTCTCTTCGGAAATCTATCGCGAGCGGACTCTATTTTTAAAGTTTCATCTTTAGCAATTAATGCGCAAGCTGACCAAGAAGGGTCAATAGATAAAATACTGAGAAAGCTTTCGCAACCTGAGGAAATAACTTCTCAAGTGAGTAAACTCTCCAAATCCGAACAAGAGTGTAAAGGATCTTATCAAAACACTCATCGTCGTATTGCAGCTGGCCGAGACGTACGATTACCATTCATCGAAGAAACCCCAGTACTAGGTGATTCTCGATATATGGACTTACGCAGGTTTTATAACCTCAAAAGGAAACCTCCTAAAAATGCCAATCTTTACAAAGACTATAAAGGTTGCATTAAAGTGTATATAATTATACCTGTGTAGGGCAGTCAAAATAAAATTAGGGCAAGTGTCATGTAAATGGTAGTAGCCGTTGAATTATTCTCGAATGGAAAAAACATTGGATTTTCTCTTAAAACGACTATGTTTACTTGGATCCCCTCCAATGACGGGACACTGGACAACTGAAGGATTCTCCTGTTCTTCTGTACACTTATTGACACATATTTTCTAATTTATATTTAGAAATTTCAATCCAGTGAAAGCAAATAGGAAACACACCATAACCTCAATTCATTAACAACTTTGTCCCAAAGATAGAAAATGTGTTTCTGGGAAATTATTTCCATGAAAGACTACACCAAGTGTTGATAATGAGAGAAAACGTAATTATATTTAGATATAAAATGTGTAGATCTAAGCTAAAGTGAGTGACGGTAGTAGCAAAATGGACAAAGCAGGATCAGATTCGGATTACTCTAATTCTTCAGAGAGTGTTTCTTAGACGAGTTCAGGATCAATTGCAAACAAAAATATATTTTTATATAAAATTTGTATAGAAAGCGACATTGGCTTTAGTTCAGTATATCAACATCCTGCTTTGTACTATTTCGAACTCTGTTTAAAGAAAAAAAAGGGTGTTATTTTCGTCAAGATATATATATACTTTATATACGAGTGCCGCGGAGCAATTTAATTTTAAATTAACCGTATCATTTTGTTGTGATAGGACCTACTAAGCACAAGCCGAGGCTGAATTTCAGTTTAATTCTCTAACTAGGTGGCGGATGTTGAAGCTTCATCAGGCCGTGGAATTTTCACCGTGAGTATTATTGAGATTATATATATCTTTTGGTATACGCATGCTTCGGCTTCAATAATTACTTGCTCGTAGGACTTTTTTTTTCATTGACATTCTTTTTCTGTACCTATATATATATTTTCGATTTAATAATAGCATTTATATAATTATACACCTAATCTAGTGTAACTATATATATATGTATATACTCGATTTAATAATAACATATACGTAATTGTACATCTAATATAATGGAGTCTTTGCCCGTGTATACTTTGGATAATAATTTTTCTTACGGACTATATACCTACCTTTAATGATGTACATACTTACTCGTATCTAGTAATAAGGGCCTTACGTAGGATTTTCTTTTATTGACATTCTTTTTCTATAACTATATATATATTTTCGATTTAATAGCATATTTACGTAACTATACAGCTAATTTAGTAAAATCTTTGTCCGTTTATATTTTGGGAAAATTTTTTTAGCTGACTCTATATATATCTATATACATACTTAATGCTATACGCTTATGTAGTTTTATAATTCAATGGTATTCTTACGTATATGCCTTTTTATTGTACTCACTTTGAATTAATGAGATTTTTTTGGTATACGTATGTATATACCTTTTTCTGTACTTACCTAATGCTATACGGCTATATATTTTTATAATTTAATTGTATACTTACCTAGAGACCTATGTGTGTACTTACCTTGAATTGAGGATATTTTTTCTTGATAATTATACCGTAAAAATGAAATCTTGAACGTTTTAATTCTTCCTTTACTATACTGGAGCCCTCTCACATAAGATGAAGGTCGTCTAGGCTCGCCTAGTCTCCCTCTCTTTTTTCAAGTCAATTGGGGACTCTGAAGGATTATGCCTCTCAGAGTCAGATGGGAGGCTGGGGCAGGCAAAGAAGGCGGAACATCTGCGCCTTCAAAGGTATACAGGTAAGTGACGTAAGGGTCCCTTCAGGACCGGATGTGTGCCGGCTTTTGTTGGATAGGCACGACGAATTTTTTTGATT
This sequence comes from Dioctria linearis, assembly GCA_963930735.1. Taxonomy (NCBI): domain Eukaryota; kingdom Metazoa; phylum Arthropoda; class Insecta; order Diptera; family Asilidae; genus Dioctria; species Dioctria linearis. The sequence goes on from OZ005742.1 coordinate 179,248,309, forward strand.
ATGGCTGACGGCAGCGGCAGGTTTTTGTGGATCCTCCCCACACTCTCCGCTAATATCTGAGGCGAACTAGTGTGCCGCTCTGCAGTCAACGCTGTACGTCGAGTGATCTGTCAGCTCATGTTGGCAGTCGGGACTTTACGTCCCTAGCGAATCACTCCTCATAGTTCCATAACAAATTTTTATATTTAGATATTGCAGTATAGTCTAATGCTTCTAGGAAGTGTTCTTCGTTAGCATTAGCATTCCCATCATAGAAGACTTACGTTTTATAAGATCAGTAGGTTTAGGGCGTACCCTAATCTAAACCAACTCCAACAAAACCTTCGTCTTGTTATAACAACTCGTGACATCACAAAATGAGCTAAGCTATTGCTAGCTGTAATTAAGGATCAAGCTAACCTATTCTAATTCGCTTGGTTATTATTATTTATAATAGTATGCCCAAGAGAAATATTTGGAGTGCCCTATATATATATGTTATAACAAGACGAAGGCGAAGCCAAAACTAATAGTATTGGGGTTCGCCCTTAGTGTCATTGTTCAGTATATCAATTTCTAGATCTTTCTTGTTTTTTTTGCACTGTGAACATGATCAAGGAGGAACATCTGTGAAGTGCCTAAGTTCAATCAAATTTCCTCTGAGCATTTTAAGGAAAAAATTTTTGTGAAAATAATTTTAGATAAAACATGAAATGTGCTTGCACATTTATACGTTTATTCCTTTATATGTAAATATAATTAAAAAAACGATATTTTAATCCAATTTTCATTATTTTGTAGCCGGCAAGCATGGCTGAATATATTAGGACTGCGCCACCTATCACACAGGAAAGGAGTGGAAGTATGTGAAAAGCACTTCAGGAAGGAGATACTAGGACCCAGCGGGGGATGTCTGGTACCATGGGCAAAGCCGAATCCGCCCCACGAGGTATAATTTAAAGTATATTTCTTAGATTCTTTTACTTATTTCTTTTACATTTTGTTTTTAATTTATATTTTATTATTTTTTCCCAATTTCAAGATACCTTCTTTTGTTGTCCATTTTTGACATTTTAATACATTAGACTTTAGATTTTCAGAAAAGATCATCAGACTTGCTTGCAGCTTAGTAGGATTATAGACTTAGATTTAGGTTATTGTACGGGTATAGGTAAGGAAGAGCTTTTTACTGGACTCCAAGCTTCTCCTATCGCTCTTCCTACATGCAGTAATTTTTGTGAAGACAACAGTCAGAAAATAGTGAATTTGGCAACTTCATCCACTTCGAAGGATATGCCACCATTCCAGTCATGTGTACGCTCAGATAGAATAATATACAGTAGCTATTTATTAGATGAAAGTGTAGACATGGGTATTCACCCTATTGAAAAAAAGTAGTCCAATGAGAGTAACCCGCAATTATTTGGAAGAAAACGATTTTCTAAATATAGTAGGTTCGGTATCTTTTTCCACACCAAGGACAACCCCAAGTCTGCAACTCAGTATAGGCCCAGATAGAGTAATAGAAGTAGTTACGCTATGTTCATTCTCGGACACTTTTTCCATACAAAAAGTGTCCGGAAAATTCCAACTATTTTGTTGGTCTGGACCGGGCTCTGGGCCACTGGGGGATTCCATCTAGTGGTCTACGTCACAGGGCCTGCCTGGGGGAATTCCTTTGCTACCGTCTGGCTGGCCAGGGGATGACGTCATCTGGTTGGCTGATCCCCATCAGCTGTTCAAGCTCTTGTCTTAGCTGATTTTTTAAATAAAATAATGTTGGATTTTTTTTGCTGGAATCGAACCGAGAACGCTTGGTTTTGTGAAATCCGAGCTGCTCTACCATGACACATCTGAATATTCTTTCAAGTTGCTATATATGGGTAGAGTTCTGGACCAGAGTTTTTTATCTAGAACTCTCGCCGCCACAATAGGTAGGTGGTTTGAGTACATCCTAAATGTGGGCTTGTGTCTTGACTGTACTGGTTTATGTCTAGGCGGCACCATTGGGTCTTGGCTTACGGGTTAATGTCTTGGATGAAGCATTGTGTTTTAACTGGCTTATGTCTTGGATACACCATTGAGTCTTGACCTGCTTAGTATTGGATGTGTCATTTGGTTTTGAATGCGCCGTAGCGACATTAGCTGATACTACCAGCATGTTCCGGTACTACGGCTTTCTTGGATGTGTGGTACGGTTCTCTTGGATATGTGAAGTTTTTTGCTTCACTCTTGCCCACACGTGGCAGCATGCTACGGCTTTGGGAAGTTTTTTGCTTCACTTTTGCCCATTCGTGGAAGCATTCTACGAGTTTGAGAAGTTTTTGCTTCACTTTTGCCCACACGTGGCTGCATGCTACGGTTTTCTGTAACACGCGTAGCAGCAGGCTACGATTTTATTTGGATGTGTGGTGCGCCTAAATGTAGGCTTTTGTTGTTTTCAAGTTTTGCGCCTGGTTTTGAATTAATATTAGTAATAATTAAAGTTGATAGTAGGAAATTTTTGTTCATGCGAATTGATTCTAGATGGTGGGTATGTGGGGGGGGGGGGGATAATAAAGATAGGGAGGGGGTAATGCAATTTTCATCAGAAATCCTCTACGGGCTTTGGTTTTCGAGATATTGGCGTATTAATAATTCAAGTTATTTTTGTACATGGCAATGGATTCTAGGTGGTGTGGGGTGGGAGGGGGAGCGAAATTTTCATCAGAAATCCTCTACGGGCTTGTTTTCGAGATATCAGCGATCTTATCTTTTCAGGTGTAATCAATATTACTAATAATTCAAGTTACCCTAGGGAGTTGTAGATATCAGCATGGCGTCATCTTGGATTTGCTGTTTTCTTACTTGAATATTTCTTAGCGAGGAATTTGTAGATATCAGAAGTTCTGACTAACTTTCTATGAGCGTTCTGGGGCAATTGGGTTCTTGGTATCAAATGTTAAATGTTTACCAAACGTTAGACATACTTCCCCTGCTTATGATGTAATTTGATATCACCGCTGTAAACAAATTCGCATTTAAGCTGCATGGTTCATACACACATGCGTAAACTTCCAGTTTACAAATTCGCATTTTAGCTGAATGAGTCATGCACACCTGTGTAAACAAATTTAAGCTATATCAGCACATTTATTCTTTTCATCTAATTTGATACCACACTTCCTGTAGGCAGCCAAAAATTTTATTGTTCCAAGAATTTGACTGATCGAAACGTTTCATTGGAATTCGCATAAAGTAAACAAATTTTCACATTTTCTTGTATGCATTCATGTAAACAATCTTATTTGCAAATTGGACCAGCAGAATAAAGTTATCAAATTAATTTGAATGATTTTTTGTTTATCGTGTAATTGGATATCATCTCAGCCTGTAAGCAAATTCATTGGAATTCATCCTGTACAATGATTATTGTAGCAGCAGGATCATTCATGTTTACAACCCGTTCCTTTAAAAGCCCAAGAAAACTCTTGGGGAGCATCAGTCAGTTTTAGTGAGTCTCAGTGATAGTTTAAAAACATAAAAAAATAAAAATGACAACCGCGCTAGTAAATAAAACTTTTTCAGTAATTAAAAACTTGCAGAAGGATGTGTTGAAGTGTTCAACAAATTCAGAGAATAAAGATTATATTGTTAAAAAGTGCAACAGAAACGTACATCAATTTCAAGTTGCATTTCAGAAGTGCAATAACAGTGCTAGGAAACGACATTTCGAGAGCTGTCTCGAGCAAATTAAAGCATTGAGAGTGCTACTGAGAGCTCCTCGTCGAGGTGCAGGAATACCTCGCGTAAGAAGAAGTGATTTTGTAAAGTGGGAGGAAATAAAGACAGCGTTCGCGGACAGAAATCGACAAGGTGTTATTGCAAATTTAAAACATATCGATCCGAAACTATTTATGCAAGACTCTGCCAAATTATTTACACGTCGTGTTAAAAATACCTTAAAACATTATTTTAATATTAAAGTTACTACAACGTTTTGCGGAGAATTTGTTAAAGAAACTGGTGACAATGAAATTATAAAAGGCATTAAATACTTCCAAGCCAGAACTGCTCCAATTGCTGCAGATGATAATTTAGAGGAGTGGTTTAAATCAAACATTTTGGATCCAATACACACTCAGCTGGAAGAATTTCAGGAAAAAGACAGCGGCTGGGCACTGCACTCAATAATACATCTAGCAGTATACATCAACAAGTTTGGGCAGCTTCGAGGAGCTTCGTATATACTCCTACCATAGGAAATTGCATCAAAGAAAGCTTGCATCAATGTACAAAATAATGATGAAGCATGCTTCGCGTGGGCTGTAACATCAGCGCTATGTCCTGCAGCAGCAAATACTAACTCCGCTAGGACCTCATCATACCTACATTATTCAACCGTACTTAATTTAACTGGAATAACATTCCCATGACACTTAAGCAAATTATGCAATTTGAAGACCACAACGATTTATCAATAAACATATTCATCCTAGAGAAAGAGCGTTTCTTCACCACAGTTCCAGTTAGACTTACGAAACACAGGATGGAGCGACATGTAAATCTCTTAATGCTACAAGATGCCTATGACCAGGCTGATGATCATATGGACGATGATGATGATGGCAGCTATCATTTCTGCTGGATTAAAGATCTTTCCCGACTCATATCGAAGCAAACTTCGAAAAATCATGCTAAAAGGCATATATGCGCTAGATGTTTGCTCTACTTTTACTCTGAAGAAAAATTAGCATCACACACTCCTGAATGCGAGAATCAAAACGATTGCAGAATTATGTTTCCCTCAGAGGAAAAGAAATGGCTGGAATTTAGGAATTATAACCATAAGAATCCTGTCCCGTTTTGTGTGTATGCAGATCTTGAGTCAATATTGGAGCCGATTCAGGGAAACGATCAAATACACAGCAAATCCAGGAGCATGAAGCTCATAGCATAGGATTCTATTTCCACTGCAAACATGATCCTAAGCTCTAATATTACAAAGCATATCGAAACAATAATTGCCAACAATGGTTTGCATTAAAGTTGCAAAATATTGCATTCATAGCTGTACAGTAAAAGCAGAACATCAGGCCAATGCAGCCCCTGACCAAAGAGGAACGGCGTTCACATATGGAAAATACTTCCTGCCATATATGTGAAAAAACGTTTGCAGCTGATGAGGAACGAGTTCGAGATCATTGCCACTTAACAGGAAAATATCGAGGACCAGCGCATAATGAATGCAATCTCATGTATCAAGATTGCTCCATAGTTCCAGTAATTTTCATAATTTATCTGGATATGATGCCCACTTCATTATTAAGGATATAGCTACAGCTTTCCCAGAAAAGTTGATCTCTTACCAATTAACAAGGCAAGATATATCTCGTTCACCAAGCACATGGAAGGCAGCCATATAAAATTCAGATTCATCGATTCCTTCCGTTTTATGGCCGAATCTTTAGATAAGCTATCATCATTGCTGCCAATGGATAAATTAAACACTACAAGATCAGTATGGCAGGGATTGGATGATGAAAATATCAAACTTCTCACTTGTATCAAATTTGTTTATATTTTCAGCCATAAAGTCATATTCATTTTCTGTATCTGTATACATGACTTTACATTTATCGCCTAATTCACGCTGCATAAAACTGTATTGGAAATCGTAGAGGCATATCTTTGAAATTTCCATAACTGCCATTCCAATATACAGAGGCTTATTTAATAAGATTTTGAGTCGCCTTAATTCCACAGCAACTAAATTCTCATCAAATATCGTTGCGCTGTGTAAGTTGGGTGCAGCAATCCGAGCTTTTGCATCATAGCGACCTTCCCACTTGACGCAAAGCTTGATATCGCTATACTTGCGCACATTTTCCATGGTCTTACCAAAAGCTGCATTATTCATCTTCTTATAGCTGTCCTTCTCATGATCGCTTGTAGCCTGCATCCGTTTGGTGGTATTTAAGTCAATTTATGGTTTAAGCCAAGCTGATTGGTCGAATTGAAGAACCCGGTGCACTTTTTTCATGATGAGTACATGTCATAAGCATTGCTTCAAATTTCGGTAGTGTACAACATATTTAGTTTTTGGGTGTAATGTTGTCAAAAGCTTTTCTAATTTTTCTTCAGGTGGTGCTGCATGCTCAGAGCAAAACGGTAAGTCCTTATGCCTTTCATGCAGATGTTGAGGATAATCCGAGTCGACTTCGAATATGTATCCAGTTGGAGAATCATCAGGAATTTCGGAAACGTCAATATTGGGAACATCAACCCATTTGAATCCTCCGGCTGGTAATTGCTGTGACATGGTCCATCCATAAAGGTTATTCACACCATAATACATCAAGTATTTCTGTTTCTCCTCAGGCTTAAAATCATCCATATATTTATTATTTGCTTTACTATATCTGTTCGAACATTGACTTATACCACCTCGAATGCCTCTCTCTATAAATAGCAGTATATTTACGTCGGTTATCAGCTCTAATTTCACATTGGTGTATTTTAGCATAGCATCCCATGTTCGACCTGGCATGGTGTAATAATGTGCTGGATCTAAATTGTATGTCTTCATAAACACTTCTTGAAAGTTCTCAAACACATCGGCCAATAGGAGAACATCAGTCTTAAGGTATAGATCTGAATATTCACCAAGTGTTTGTATTTCAAATTTTTGCAAGACCTCTTCAGCATGATTGTAGTCCTCAGGAGATATAGCACTGTCTTTTATTGTTTATTGTAGAACGCTTCTTGTGTTGGCAAGTTTCAGAAATCCAATTTATCCCAGTCAACAATAAAATCATATGGGAAGACACCTTTGCGTGTAAGAAGTTTGATAGTGTCATCATCCAATCCCTGCCATACTGATCTTGTAGTGTTTAATTTATCCATTGGCAGCAATGATGATAGCTTATCTAAAGATTCGGCCATAAAACGGAAGGAATCGATGAATCTGAATTTTATATGGCTGCCTTCCATGTGCTTGGTGAACGAGATATATCTTGCCTTGTTAATTGGTAAGAGATCAACTTTTCTGGGAAAGCTGTAGCTATATCCTTAATAATGAAGTGGGCATCATATCCAGATAAATTATGAAAATTACTGGAACTATGGAGCAATCTTGATACATGAGATTGCATTCATTATGCGCTGGTCCTCGATATTTTCCTGTTAAGTGGCAATGATCTCGAACTCGTTCTTCATCAGCTGCAAACGTTTTTTCACATATATGGCAGGAAGTATTTTCCATATGTGAACGCCGTTCCTCTTTGGTCAGGGGCTGCATTGGCCTGATGTTCTGCTTTTACTGTACAGCTATGAATGCAATATTTTGCAACTTTAATGCAAACCATTGTTGGCAATTATTGTTTCGATATGCTTTGTAATATTAGAGCTTAGGATCATGTTTGCAGTGGAAATAGAATCCTATGCTATGAGCTTCATGCTCCTGGATTTGCTGTGTATTTGATCGTTTCCCTGAATCGGCTCCAATATTGACTCAAGATCTGCATACACACAAAACGGGACAGGATTCTTATGGTTATAATTCCTAAATTCCAGCCATTTCTTTTCCTCTGAGGGAAACATAATTCTGCAATCGTTTTGATTCTCGCATTCAGGAGTGTGTGATGCTAATTTTTCTTCAGAGTAAAAGTAGAGCAAACATCTAGCGCATATATGCCTTTTAGCATGATTTTTCGAAGTTTGCTTCGATATGAGTCGGGAAAGATCTTTAATCCAGCAGAAATGATAGCTGCCATCATCATCATCGTCCATATGATCATCAGCATGGTCATAGGCATCTTGTAGCATTAAGAGATTTACATGTCGCTCCATCCTGTGTTTCGTAAGTCTAACTGGAACTGTGGTGAAGAAACGCTCTTTCTCTAGGATGAATATGTTTATTGATAAATCGTTGTGGTCTTCAAATTGCATAATTTGCTTAAGTGTCATGGGAATGTTATTCCAGTTAAATTAAGTACGGTTGAATAATGTAGGTATGATGAGGTCCTAGCGGAGTTAGTATTTGCTGCTGCAGGACATAGCGCTGATGTTACAGCCCACGCGAAGCATGCTTCATCATTATTTTGTACATTGATGCAAGCTTTCTTTGATGCAATTTCCTATGGTAGGAGTATATACGAAGCTCCTCGAAGCTGCTCAAACTTTTTGATGTGTACTGCTAGATGTATTATTGAGTGCAGTGCCCAGCCACTGTCTTTTTCCTGAAATTCTTCCAGCTGAGTGTGTATTGGATCCAAAATGTTTTGATTTAAACCACTCCTCTAAATTATCATCTGCACTAATTGGAGCAGTTCTGGCTTGGAAGTATTTAATGTTTTTTATATTTTCATTGTCACCAGTTTCTTTAACAAATACACCGCAAAACGTTGTAGTAACTTTAATATTAAAATAATGTTTTAAGGTATTTTTAACGCGACGTATAAATAATTTGGCAGAGTCTTGCATAAATAGTTTCCGATCGATATGTTTTAAATTTGCAATAACACCTTGTCGATTTCTGTCCGCGAACGCTGTCTTTATTTCCTCCCACTTTACAAAATCACTTCTTCTTACGCGAGGTATTCCTGCACCTCGACGAGGAGCTCTCAGTAGCACTCGTAATGCTTTAATTTGCTCGAAACAGCTCTCGAAATGTCGTTTCCTAGCACTCTTATTGCACTTCTGAAATGCAACTTCAAATTTATGTATGTTTCTGTTGCACTTTTTAACAATATAGTCTTTATTCTCTGAATTTGTTAAACACTTCAACACATCCTTCCGCAAGTTTTTAATTACTGAAAAAGTTTTATTTACTAGCGGGGTTGTCATTTTTATTTTTTTTATGTTTTTAAACTATCACTGAGACTCACTAAAACTGACTGATGCTCCCCAAGAGTTTGCTTGGGCTTTTATACGAACGGTTTGTAAACATGAATGATCCTGCTGCTACAATAATCATTGCACAGGATGAATTCCAACGATTTTGCTTACAGGCGGAGATGATATCGAATTACACGATAAACAAAAAAATCATTCAAATTAATTTGATTACTTTATTGTGCTGGTCCAATTTGCAAATAAGATTGTTTACATGAATGCATACAAGAAAATGTGAAAATTTGTTTACTTTATGCGAATTCCAATGAAACGTTTCGATCGGTCAAATTCTTGGAACAATAAAATTTTTGGCTGCCTACAGGAAGTGTGGTATCAAATTATATGAAAAGAATAAATGTGCTGATATAACTTAAATTTGTTTACACAGGTGTGCATCACTCATACCGCTAAAATGTGAATTTGTAAACAGGAAGTTTACACAGGTGTGTATAAACCATGCAGCTTAAATGCGAATTTGTTTACAGCGGTGATATCAAATTACATCATAAACAGGGGAACCATGCCTAACGTTTGGTAAACATTTAACATTTGATACCAAGAACCCAATTGCCCCAGAACACTAATAGAAAGTTAGTCAGAACTTCTGATATCTACAAATTCCTCGCTAAGAAATATTCAAGTAAGAAAACAGCAAATCCAAGATGACGTCATGCTGATATCTACAACTCCCTAGGGTAACTTGAATTATTAGTAATATAGATTACACCTGAAAATATAAGATCGCTAATATCTCGAAAACCAAAGCCCGTAGAGGATTTCTGATGAAAATTTCGTTCCCCCTCCCACCCCACATCACCTAGAATCCATTGCCATGAGCAAAAATAACTTGAATTATTAATACGCTAATATCTCGAAAACCAAAGCCCGTAGAGGATTTCTGATGAAAATTGCATTACCCCCTCCCTATCTTTATTATTCCCCCCCACATACCCACCATCTAGAATCAATTCGCATGAACAAAAATTTCCTACTATTAACTTTAATTATTACTAATATTAATTCAAAACCAGGCGCAACACTTGAAAACAACAAAAGCCTACATTTAGGCGCACCACACATCCAAATAAAATCGTAGCATGCTGCTACGCGTGGTACAGAAAACCGTAGCATGCAGCCACGTGTGGGCAAAAGTGAAGCAAAAAACTTCTCAAACTCGTAGAATGCTTCCACGTATGGGCAAAAGTCAAGCAAAAAACTTCCCAAAGCCGTAGCATGCTGCCACGTGTGGGCAAGAGTGAAGCAAAAAACTTCACATATCCAAGAGAACCGTACCACACATCCAAGAAAGCCGTAGTACCGGAACATGCTGGTAGTATCAGCTAATGCCGCTACGGCGCAGTCAAGACCAAATGACACATCCAAGACTAAGCAAGTCAAGACTCAATGGTGTATCCAAGACATAAGCCAGTCAAAACTCAATGCTTCATCCAAGACATTAACCCGTAAGCCAAGACCCAATGGTGCCGCCTAGACATAAACCAGTACAGTCAAGACACAAGCCCACATTTAGGATGTACTCAAACCACCTACCTATTGTGGCGGCGAGAGTTCTAGATAAAAAACTCTGGTCCAGAACTCTACCCATATATAGCAACTTTAAAGAATATTCACACAACACCTCCATGGTGTCATGGTAGTGCACCTCGGATTTCACAAAACCAAGCGTTCTCGGTTCGATTCCAGCAAAAAAAAATCCAACATTATTTTATTTAAAAAATCAGCTAAGACAAGAGCTTGAACAGCTGATGGGGATCAGCCAACCAGATGACGTCATCCCCTGGTCAGCCAGACGGTAGGAAAGGAATTCCCCCAGGCAGGCCCTGTGACGTAGACCACTAGATGGAATCCCCCAAGTAGCCCAGAGCCCGGTCCAGACCAACAAAATAGTTGGAATTTTCCGGACACTTTTTGTATGGAAAAAGTGTCCCAGAATGAACATAGCGTAACTACTAATAGAAGATGTAGATATGGACGAGCTTGCGACCGAAACTCCGACTTTGAACACAGCTCCTCCGGAAATAAACAAGGATTCTGTTGAAGATTCCCGCAGTTATTTGCAAGAAAATTCTTTTGCAAATATAGTAAGTACGGGATCTCGAAAAGAGAACTGAGCCATTCAGTTGCAGCTGGAGTATATACACTTGTTGCCGGAAAAAAACTCTCTGCAACTGCTTTGGATACGGCAGAATTTATCAAGAGGATGGACTACCTTTTTGATATGTTCAACTCTTCCAAACAAGAAAATGAGAAGACCGTTTATCGGAAGTGAGCAGCAAATTGAGTTTTTGAATAAAGCTCGAGATTTTATAGGTGGCATTAAGTTCTTAGATAAAGATGACGAAAATGTCACGAATTCCATTAAATGTCTCAAGGGTTGGTTGATAAATATTAAAAGTCTTTCTAGTTTATGGGATTACTTTCAAAAGGTAGGATTTACTTTTATATTAACAAGAAGAATTAACCATGACCCACTTGAGAATTTCTTCGGAACAGTTAGCAAATAGGGGGGCAATAATCGTCATCCTACTCCCTTCCAATTTTCTTTAGGCTTTAAGAAGGAACCTCTTTGCTATCCGCGTCATTACCTCTGCCTGATACATCTTGGATCTTAGCAACGTCTCCCATATCCCCGTGTCTGCAGGTCTCCCGACAGATTACAAAGTACTGTACTATGCATAAGAGAACGCGATAACTTATGTTGCAGGATATCCTTTCAAGAAATGTAAGGAATGGCATGTATGTCCCACAGATTTCTCAGTGGAAGGTAATACAAGTGGCCACGTTTTCTTTAAGTCTAGACGGTAGGATAACGACCAACTAGTAATTCCACCAAAAGAGTTTGTAGATTACATAAAACGGTTGCAAGAAAGTTTAAACTCGTCGTTTCAGCAATGTTTATACAGAAGGTATTTCGATTCTTCTATTTTTGATATTCTGTCAAATGTAGAGCAATATAAATATTGCGATCAATTCGACAGCATAAAGCTCTTGTGGTTGTTTATTCGGTTAAGGATTTATTATAAAAGTAAATTTTTAAATAGACAACCAAGAAATCCGGCCAAGAGACATAAATTGGTTTAGAAATTTATAAAATATTAGTTCATATTTAAATTAGGTATAGGCTTTGATTGAATTCGGTTAGAAATTTATAAAATGGTAGCTCATATTTAAGTTAGGTATATGTAGGCTTTGAATCAATCCATCTGGGACTTCTAGTATATATTCAAATATATAGGTAATTAGCTGCAAGTCACAAACGTCGAGAAATAGTATTATGCTTTCATTTTGTGGCATAAATTGTTGGTTTAGTGGTGGTGCGCTGCACTTACTAACCAACCAATTTGTTTTTCTTTGTGTGAGGCCAGAGTTCTGATTATAATGTGAGGGGACCCAGCGGAAAATGGAAGCATTTCGGATGCATTTCGAAAGCATTCCATGAAAGGTATGGACGTAATACGCTGGCATACTCAGTTCATTACCTTTAAACCATTAATATCCCACGACGGGAAGGTATATAAGGTCGCTTGTACAACCTGCCTCTGCATGACCTGTACAGTGAAAGGAAGTCTTCTTTTTTAGTTCTTTGGAAGGTGGGAACAAGCAACCCTTCTTTGGAATGTGAAAAGAACCATTCCTTATTAATTCTTTGGAAGGTGAAAAGAAGCGTTACTTTTAAATTTTTGGCATGACTTTTCCGGAGGGTTGCAAAAAACCATCCAATTTATACTCTCAGGGTGTTTTCACTGAGAGGTAAAGGGAAGAACTTTTCCTGCTATATTAGAAAAGGGTAGAAAATAAGCACGTCTTGGCTTATTCGAATCTGGTACTTATTTATTCTAATTCGAACAAAATAATTATCAAGAAGCATCATTGTATCGCATCTTGAAGCAGTCATTAAGACAATATTACTGGTACATATATTCTTAATATAATCCCTAATTTATAAATTGACATTACTTATTCATTTCTTTTTTCCTAGGTTTTGATTTTTAACAACATATTTACTATTTGTCATTACTATCAAAGCACTCAACAAGGTTCAATTCAATACATAGACATAGTCTTCCAGATACATAATTATGAGGCTCCTAGATACACATTATACACACTTATAGTTAAATTCAACTGTGGTTGGCTGCTATTTAGCACTCAGTCCCCTCTTTCAGTCAGCATTGCTGGTATGAGAAAGAGGTTAGATATGGAGTTAGTTCTACAGTATACTATTCCTCATAAGCTACTTACAATGTAGTCTCAATCCGATTCTATCCCGAAATTTACACTTTATCAATGCCACCAACTACTCAGAAAAATCTATGGAAAAACATATCTATCTCAATCAGCTACAATCCTTATAGACTCTACTACTACATGGTCTTAGTAAGTTTTAAACTACGCTACCAATAGAAATACTTGGTATTTATCGTATTTTCATATCTTATGCGTGCTTATATGGAATTAGCACTACATGCATACATCTTTATTTTCCTTGTGAAGATGCTCAGGCTCGGTAGACTTTTGATGTTCCCTGGGAGGCCATTGTATATATCACTAGCTGATGTCAGGAGACCTGTGCGTAACCTCTCTGTTCTAGCTGCTGATGTTCTTATGTCTGCTTTTCTTCTTGTGTTATAGATGTGAATTTCAGACGCCGTGGTAACCCTTAAGTTTGATTTAGAGCATTTATTTATTATTTTGTAAATGAACTTAGCTTTCTCCACATAGACAATTTGCTTTAAGTTAAGCTTGTTGGTCCTGCAGAATACCTCTATAGTAGGTGTTAGACGAGGTATATTATATAATGTTTTCAGAGCTCTGTTCATTGTTGTTTGCACTCTGTTCATTACGCAATTAGTGCACTGGGACCATGTGAGTATGTTGTATATAATGTGGGATAATACATGAGCATTATAGTATATTAAGTTACCCGTTTCTTGGCTTATGGTTATTTTCATTTTTTTATGGCTCCCAGCATCGGAGTAATCTTACTAATTGTAGAATTTATATGCTCATTCCATTTCAAGTATTCATCCAAGATGAGCCCCAGATATTTAATTTGCTTTGCCCTCTGTATGCTCAGAGTACCAATTTTAATTTGAGGATTTATGTCAGTTTTATTTTGTTGTCTGATTAAAATAAGCTTGTTTTTCCACGTTCAATGATAATCTATTGCCGTCCGTCCAGCACTTAAATATTCCAAGATCCTCATTCATGGTTCTTTGTAGCTCTTCCTCTGTTTTAGCTCCGTATATAAGATTAGTGTCATCTGCAAAGATATGATACACTCCTTTGATACCTGCTTTCTGTATGTTGTTAACGTTCACCATAGGCGATGGATTATGGGAGTTTCTAGTAATGCCATTCGGGCTCTGTAATGCCCCAGGAACCTTTCAGCGACTGATGGAAGTAGTCTTATCTGGAATGCAACCACGTGCTACGTACTCCACAATACGCAGACTGAGCTGGCTCAGGAGAAAAGGGGGGAGGGGTCAAATATGGGTAGTGTTGAGCGCCACGTGATTTTCTTTAACTGGTTAAATCACGAAACCGTACGTTTTGTTGTCTAGCACCTGTAAATTTTATTTACCGTTCGACTGTACCAAATCACACGAAAGGGGAACAAAAGGGGAAGATAAAAGAAGGACCAATAATGCCTGGACTCATATAAAGTATATTAAAAAAAATTAAATTTGTACACAAGCTTTGAGATGCTAGTACCGCCTTATTGAATTTCACTACAAAAAAAACATTATGACACCTTTCGGAGATGTGTTACTGAATAACTTCACTGCGACACACAGAATTTAAAAAACTATATCTTAGTGGTGTTAATCCACCACACAACTATATCAAAAAAAAAATTAACCATCTCTTATCATGTCCGACAAAATATATTAAAAAAAAAAAAATTTCGACTGAGTTCCTATGTCACCCAAGGCAGAAAATGTGTTATCACTATGTTAATATGCTGCCGGGTAAAACATATTAAGGATGGATATAAAATATATGACAAAATATTAATATATCTAGATAAACTGTATGACAAAAAAAAGAATAGCATTACTATACTATCCTGCACTGCAATACTAGACATAACAAACGAATAATTTCGTTTCCTTTTACCATATTGCTTGGCCAGTCAACCACACACCAAACGGCGGTAAAAATTCACCGACGCTATCGGTATCATAAGTTCGATACACTAATTAGTATCTCAAAAGAATTTAAATAAAAATTAAAAAAAAACCCAATCGTACAAAGTATCAGATACTCATCTTCAGTTTTCTTGCTTTTGCTGGCCTTTGTCCTGCTTACTTAGCGAATCCTATTGTCCGTCGCCAATACAACTCCCGTTAGTCCAAAATTCCTCTTCTCTCTTGTTGCTTCCTTTCCTTTCTTCTTGATCCCTTTAGATAAGTTACTAACTCCTTACTAATTCCCTTCTTTCGATTTCAGAAACTCGATAAAACTTTATAACTTTAAAACTCCATAACTAGCATTGTAGCTTGCTCGACTGAATTAAAAAAAGAAAGAAATGTCTGGACCACTGGTACACATCCGCACACTTGGACTGCTTGAGAAGAAGCGCCTGACGTCTTCCCTTCGTGTCGATTTTTCCCCTCTTTCCTTTTGCTTACATGTCACTTTTGTGCTGTCGCCGCTGTCATTTAACGAGTGCATTCGACACATAAACCTTCAAATGTACTTTATCCTCTTGTGTTTACACGATGCTGCTTGTATGATTCGGCTCGTGGTCGCACTTTGTAGACATTGGCGCACAGTTGTTACTCCACTTTATTTATGACTTGTTAATTTTATTATATTGCTTATTGCTATATTTTTTTTTGTTTATTGTTTCTGATTTATAGCAGTGTGATGTCGGACTTGAAATTTAGTTATTTTATTCATTTGTACTTTTAGACTTTGTGTTATTGTTATATTTAGATAAGTTCACACTATGATTTTATTGTTGTATGTCCATAACGTATGTGTTTTTATTATTGGACTTTTCAGCTTTTATTATTGTATGTTCGAATATTACTATTATTTTTTTTCCTGAGGAATCCTGGACTACACTTTTATTTTAAATTAACTCCAAAGTTACTTATATTTGCGTCCGAAAATAATTATGAGTACGACAAAGAGCAGCAAGCAAAACAGTAGGGAGACACTAGCAAAATTAGTAATTTCGAGGCCTGTGGCTGATTGACGTTACGAGGATTCGGCTACGTTCTAACTTACGTTCTAATGAAATGCAGATTTCAATATTAGTTACTTAAACCTAATGTTTTAAAGTTTCAATCAAGAATGTGAAACAAGAAACTAAACTATAGGATCCGATAACTAGCGGTACGCAATTTTAGACATCTCTATTCTAATTTATATAATTCAAAAGCGAAGCAAAAGATATAACTAAATGCCCTTAACTAATAAAAGAATGGTGTACGAATACCATTCCACGTTGCCATCTCGGGAGGCAAATACAATTTAATTCTGCCATGTTGTTTCGGGAGACAAATAAAGTTTGTTGCTGCCATATTGTTTCAGGATACAAGTAATGTTTGGTGCTGCCATATTTTTTTTCCGGGATACAAATAAAGTTTGGTGCTGCCATATTGTTTCGGGAGACAAATAATATCCGACGAATAGCCTTATCACTTTTCGGTGTGAATGTAACCTCGTGCAAATAACGCCATGTATGTAGTTTTTTCTTCTTCTTTTGGTACCTCTAGTGATGACTCCATGGATTAAGAGCGATCGAGCTGAGCCAAGGTGGTCGAGAAGCCAGTGCCTAAAAAAAAAAGGTTCTGCAGTATTAATAGCTCGAGTAATGAACATTAAGCACGGGTGGGACGACTTCTATACAAACACATTACACAAACAGCGATAACCGCAAACGGAGACCGTAACACATCTCCCCTTCCTCTGGGAGATTTCGTAGAAATCTCATTCCAGAATGGAGTTACGCGTCTACTTATTCTTCGTAAAAGGATTAAGACAAGCATACCTAATGATATGTAACTATGTAGGAGGGGTTAACTGTTTCCAAGAACAGTGAAATTGGTCGGAATGATTGAAAACTAAAATAAACTAATCCTATATATAGCTTCGTTCGCGTATCTTAATTTGCAAAGAAAACAGGCTAACCACGTCCGTACTGCACCGTTATAACACTATTCGGCCCTGTATCGAGCTTAGTTCACTGAACTTTATAAGAATTACGATCCCTCTCAATATCACAACTGCAGCGCATTTTTCTTTCCCATCTCTTCAGTGTTTTAAAAGAACTAACCGGCGTGATTCGCTCACTACAGCACCCAGTCCTTCTATAATTATCAATTACTCTAAAGCACGGTCCTAAATTCGATAAGGTTGATAGCTATCATATTATTTATGTGTTAGCGCCTTAAGGCTTGTGAAGCAACACCATCTAAGTCGAAGCAATTGTAAGCGAATTGGTTTTCCGATAATTGTACTTAACCTAGCATTATTTCTATATCTTAGCTTGTGATATTCCTTATTTCGATTCATTAATGATATTGATAAATTCATTCTATTTAAATAAAGCTATGCCCTCGAGTAGTGGCAGCAATTTAATCAATCAGATTATAAGTTTATGTATGTATAAAAGATTTCATCAATTTAATCAGTCAAGTCGATCCGGTCAACCCAAAACTAAGTTACTGATAGTTTCTTTAACATGTCCGAACAAATCTGTCAATAAAACAATTAGAAAATTGATATTCATAAGGCACTCAATTTTCTAAACGACGCCTCTTATGTTTTGCATTGATATTGTTCTCAAGGCAATAGCTTACCAAACTATAAGATAAGTCTTTAAGTCTCAAGTCTTTTACTTCAACTTCTCTTCGAAAATTTATCTATTAGTATTAAATCATTACAGCAATCCCTTAAAGAACACTTTATCAATCAATCTAGAAACTAACAGAGTGATCTTTATCTTTAGGTTTCTTTTAAAGTTACTTATGTACTGATTTCTGTTGCTGCCATTACTATCAGTGGAGGAATATTCTAAATTCATCAACTGATAACATCTGATTTATATGTAAGATTAATTCAACAATTTATTTGTATACCACCATTCATCAGAGATTTATTCTGATGATTATGGGAAAGTTATATGATTAAAAGTAGGTACTCCCACTCTATTGAATAGGTATTCAAAAAAAAAAATTAAAAATAAAGTTTTACGAAATGCACACTTGCATATATTAATAATTTGAAACTATCACGTGTGACTGTAAAAGTACGCACACGGTTTATTTCACTTTTTCAACAAAAAAAAAATTTTCCGCTTATCTGAATCAATCGTTGCACTCAAACAAAACCAACACTGACTACATCAGACAGACGAAACTTTCATTGAAATACTCGATAGAGCTCAAAAATATCAAAATTAAGTCAAAACGGAAATTCGGGCCCTTTATCAAACACCTAGGCCTGCAATGACAATAAGTATAAAAGAAAAATTCCAATGCCAATGATATCATGATTAGAAAATTTTATACTGCGAGCAATTACAAGCGTTTGAAGGTCAAATACACTTTCCACTTTTTTTTTTTTTTTTTTTTTTTTTTTTTTTTTTTTTTAGATTCGCTAAATTTGTTGTGAGTTACAATAGCCATAGAATGAATTCCGGATTGATTCACTGGTTCGCAATATCTAACAATCTGCGTTTCATTTCGGTTATTTCGAAGAGTGGCTATACTATATGTACATCTGCTAATAAGTGCCAACAAATTAGTAAATAACACAAAAACGTTCACTCCTGATTGGTTGAATTATTTTACTGGTTTTGGTAACTACCCAATAGTTATTAAATTATGAATTGTTCATGTCACTTACTTTTGTAGATGTGGGTCCCAATACCCTGAACCACGTGGTTCCGTGACTAACTTCGTCCAAACGATTAATTCTGAAACAATTAGCAAATTGGAATAGTCAGTAAGTGGATGCTTACTAGACGACACCAGGTAGAGTAAAATGGTTGCAAGAGTTGTACAAAAGGTTATCAACCGCAGCGGGCCCAGGCGGATACCTGATACCCTATAGTTACCCAGTGAAGCTGAGTGGATGCCTTATTGGGGCGACAAAAAAAAAAAAAATATATAACCTCTAATCCTCTGCTTGATCCCCGTGGTAACGTTTAAGATCTTTCGCGTGCCAGACTCCTCTGTCCTTGCCTTTCTCATCCTGCGGTAAAAATGTCCAGGGAGATAGTACTTTGACGATATTAAATGGGCCGATATACTTGGGTGCTAGCTTCGCATTAAAGTATTTTGAAGCTTCCGATAAAACGTAATTCTTCCGCCATACTAGATCGTTAACGTAATGCCTTTCATCTCTACGTCGCAAGTCATAACTTCTCTGGCCACGCTCCGCCGCCTTTTCTAATCTTTTCCTAACATCTCTAACAACTTCCTGTAGAGCTACCGAACGAGCTACTGGATCGTATACCTCCCCTCCTTTCATCTTGTTATAAGCCTTCCCATGGGTGATCATTTCGCGCCCAAAGTTAATAAAGAACGGGGTCAGCTTGCTATTCTCTTGTGTGGACGTGCGGATAGCAATTTTTGCTAAATTTAAATCCCACTTTCTGTGGTTCTCCGACACATACGCACGAAGCATACACTTGATTGTCTGATTAGTCCTTTCGGACGGATTTGCCTGAGGGTGATAAAAGGCTGTATACTTGATTTCTGCTCCATAAGATTCGCAGAGTTTCTTGAACTCGCGACTTTTGAATTGGGGCCCATTGTCACATATTAACCATCCAGGCGCACCTAACAACAAGAAAACGTTTTATTCCAGAATAGTAGAAATCGAATGAGCTGAACCTGCACGTAATGGAAACAACATCGAGAACTTGCTAAACTGATCCACTATAGTCAGAATGTATGAATATCCGCGACTCGAACGAGGTAAGGGGCCTATAAGGTCCATGCTAATAGTCTCCCACGGTCTATCTGCAATTTTACGGGCAGCCATCAGTCCAGCCGGTTTCTTTAGGACTGGTTTTATAGATTGACATGTTGAACATTTCCTCACGTACTCAGCGACATCAGGCTTCACCTTGGGCCAATAAAACTGTTGGGTAAGTCGGGTCATAAGTCCTTTGAATACCAGTATGTCCAGCAGTAGGTATATCATGTGCGTTATAGATAACCTTCTTTCGTTCTTCTTTGGGGATTACTTGCTTCCAAGATTCTGTTTCGGTGGCGAGGGCAGGATATCTAGGTCTAACATGTTTCCACAACCAACCTTTCTCAACACGCCAATCCGGGTATTTGGAAGGATTATTTATAACTTGGATTTTCATCTTAAGGTACCACTTATCACCTATTTCCTGTTCTTCAGAAATACAATCAACTAATGGTACGGATCTAGAAAGCCAGTCGGGAAGGAGATGTTCTTTGCCCTTCTTATGTATTACCTCGAAGTCATACTGTTGTAACCGCATAGACCAACGAGCCAATCTTCCGGTCGGGTCTTTCAGGTTATGTAACCTAACGAGTGAGGCGTGATCAGTAATCACCGAAAATCTCATACCTTCCAGATAAGGTCTTAGCTTCTCGATAGCCCATAAGACTGCTAGACATTCCCTCTCCGTAGTAGAATAGTTTCTTTGACACCTATTTAGTGACCGACTTAGATAGGCTATTATTCTGTCCTCGGCATTGACATTTTGCATCAAAACTGCTCCCAACCCATATCCCGAGGCATCGGTGTGAACAAGGAAAGGTAAACTAAAATCGGGACAATTTAGTATTGGTGCCGAGACTAATGTATTTTTAACTGCTAAGAACGCAGTTTCGCATTCCGGTGTCCACACAAACTTTTTATTTTTCTTAAAGAGTGCATTTATAGGTGCAAGTAATGAGGAGAAATTTGGAACAAATCGTCTATACCAGGCTACTGTTCCAATAAACTTGCGTACTTCGGTGACAGACTTAGGATTGGTTATATTCAAGATACTCTTAACCTTTTCTGGGCCGACTTGGAGTCCCTTCTCACCTACTATATAGCCCAGATAGCGGAGTTCGTGCCTACAAAACTCACACTTCTCATAAATTATTATCAGTCCCGCTTCATGCAATAGATCTAAAACTTCCTTCAGTACCCGTAGATGTTCCTCAAAACTTGGTGTGACTATTATAATGTCGTCTAAATACACAAAGACGTGTTCCTCTAAATATCCTGAGAGAACTCTATCGACTAAACGTTGCCATGTAGCTGGAGAATTTGTTAAGCCAAACGGCATACGACGGAATTGAAAAAGTCCCCTCCCTGGGACTGTGAAGGCTGCATATTGTTTAGAGTCTCTCGCCATGGGAACCTGCCAGAAGGCTGACTTAATGTCTAGGGAAGACATATATCGGGCGTCCCTTAGTTTGTCTAATGTAGCGGAAATATACGGCAGAGGATATGCATCTTTTTTAGTAACGCGGTTTAACTTTCTATAATCGACGCAGAAACGGTAGCCTCCGTCTTTCTTCCTAACCATAACAATTGGTGATGCCCAAGGACTATTCGATGGTTCGACAACACCTTCTCTTAGCATTTTGTCCAGTTCGTCATTGATTACTTTTTGTATTGCAGGTGAAACCGGATAATAACGCTGCTTGATAGGACCAGAATCAGTTTGAATTACATGTTCGACCTGTTTCGCACAGCCCAAACCCTTACCCATCTTTTCTTCTGCGCGTTTGATTAAATCGTCGAGCTCTTTCCTCTGCGGAATAGATAATTTTGATCTACTTTCTAACGAGTCTAGGTGGCAATCTTTAACAGTGTCTCTAAATTCCCATGTATCCTTCGCTAGGTTCACCGAAATGTTCATTAATCTCCAGAAATCTGTCCCCAATATCATACTGTTGAGGAAGCTCTGGGATAACTAATACGTCTAAAGTTTTCACCTGACGATGTAATTTTATGGGTATGCAAATTTCACCTAGAACTTTTATACGTTCTCCATTTGCGAGTGTTACGAACACAGACATAGTTTTTCCAAAAGTTAAATTTAGATCTTCTAATAAACTCCAAGCAGGTCCTCCGATAATTGTACGTGATGCGCCCGAGTCGAGTAACCCAATAATATCTGTACCGAAGATCGATACTGTTAAGAAGGGACGCACATCGTCCTTTACATGCGTAAAAACATAATCCACTAAAATGCGCATCGTACGAGCCCTCTTACTACTTAATTCTTTCCCGGTTACTGCGGCCTCTTGTAATTTGTCTGAGCCCGAAACGCCGCTTATACTCGGGCTCGGTTCTCGTTTCCCGTATCGGGAACATTCTGATTCCTAGGATTACGAACGTTATTACGGTTTGCTCCCTGTACTCGATCACCTCTACAATTACTGCATCTAGGTCTGGTAATACCCGGTGCACCACAGCCGAAACATTTCAAGTTGCGTTGACAAAAGCGTGCTATATGGCCTGCAACACCACACTTAAAACATTTGATTAATCTGGGTTTCGAATTACTCTCTCTCTCTTCATTTGTCAATGCCGAGATTGTAGGCCTCTCTGGAGTAACATAGGCTAGGTCTGGTTCTAATAAGCTGGTGTTACACTTTGAAGGGGGAGGAGTAAACATTTCAACTGACACGCGCACTGCTTCTAAGCGCCTACCCAAGTCGACTAGTTCTTGAGTCGTATCAAATTCAGTGAGATCTAATTGCGTCTGGTAAAATGGGCTCATATTTCTTTTGAGGATTCGTAGCTGTTGTGCCTCCGTTAGAGGATCTACAAGCCTAGAAAACATACTAGACATCACTGCCACGTAGGTCCCAATGGTCTCTTCTTTACCCTGCGTTCTTCTCTTAATCTCATCTAGGAGACGGTCATCATAGTCAGCGGGTAAGAACTCTTTTTTCAATTCCCTAATAAGATCAGCCCAGTTATGCAAATTGCTTTTATTTGCCCTATACCATACCAGCGCACGGCCGGAAAATAAATCTAGAGCCGACCGAAATAGTTGCGTTTTACTGACACCCCGAGCTTCAGATAATTCCGTAACGCGTTCTAAAAATGAATTAAGCGATTGGCTTTTCTCTCCAGAAAAGGTGAGGTTCCATTTGTACAATGGCACTCGTGATCGCGAAGCAAGAATTGTAGTATTGAGGGGCGTAATCATATCATCCTCCGAGTCAGAGGTGTTTTCCCCATGATCATCGCCCTCCGCCTTACTTTGAAGAGATCCGAGCGACAAAATTAGCTCCCCTTTTATTTTCTTCTTTTCTTTTTTATCCTATTCTTCTTCAGGTTCAACCCTAGCAAGTCTCCCTAGCGCCCATTCTAATTTCGTCAGTATTTTCTTATACTCTGCAGAACCTATATCCCCGCTAAACAAAACTAGCAACCCATTTATCTCCTCTGCCTTCTTCGTTAGAGCTTCTATGTCTTCTTCGACTGGAATTGGGTATGGTTCTACAACTAGTGTCGTACCTAACTTTTCTGTTCTAAGGGCCGCTCGAAGCTGGACCCGGATATCGTCTACCTTTCCTATAGGAAGACCACGGATAGTGAGCTCATAAGTGAGCTCTTTCTGGTTGAGTCTGTTGACTTCCATGTCTATTAAAATACTCGAAAAGAGATCAGCGAAACTATACCAAGAGTCCTCACTCAGGAATTGCTCCTGAACCGCAGATTTATCTACTTATCTTAACTATCAAAAAAAAATATTATATCAGCTTTTCACGAGTACCCCGTATAATGTCGATGCGTTATTTCAGCACTGGGAACCAGCAAAAAAAATGGAGGAAAGCAAATCTTGAAGAAGCAATCTACTGATGATTCGCTAGAACAAAAGCAAAAGCTTTCCGATGTTATGGATTATTCCACTGGATGTCCCCATCCACAAGTAGACAATGAAATGAAATGCTTCTCAAGGCGTGAGTTACAAAGAGCTTACTTGGATTGTGCTTACGCACGAAATTCCTTCGATATACAATAAAATCTAAATCCCTTTACGATAGGTAACGATTGAGAGATAATATATAAAGACAGTCTGATTAATTAACGATATCTTCTCCGATTTCTCAGTTACTGAATGATACTTCAATATGTAGAATTCCCCAAAATACAACAGCAAAGAAAAATCAAATTCAAACTCAGTTAGGATCAATAGTGCATGTTGGTAGAAAATGACAAGAGAAAGTCAGACTCGATGCCTTCTACACCTGCTTCTTCAACAGGATTTAAACAAATTACCGATTACTCTATCAGGAATAGTAGGTCACTAAATTCAATAAATTTCCTTCTATAGTTCCCCGTACAAAAAAAATACATCTGATGTTCTTCGATGAGAATAGCCCTAGAACACTTTACTTATTTACCTCCTTCAACAAATTGAAGAATATTATAGGCTTAACACGAATTTTATGAGCATGACCTTTAAAACCATGCTCAAAGGCACAGGCTGACGTGTTTTACAAGATTATTCTCCGCGATTGTAAATTATATAATAATAATTAATATTCGTACCTCGGGATGCAAGGTCGGACCTTTATAGTCTGAACTCCAAGATGAGTTGGTGTTTGCCAAAGTACAATAATTTCTACGAAGTGTATTCACTATATGGTACTCATGGGATCCTTATTCCATTGATATTTCACTTATAAGAAGGCACCATCTAACAATCCATTCCGAGTGCTAACTCAAATCGTTGATTAAATTAAATTAATGAAACAAATCCTAAAATTCCTGTTAATCCCACTCGTCATATAATTAAATGTCTATTTAGCAAATAACCCTAATCCTATTCGCAACCGCACAAGTTCTCGTAATATTGTCGACAAAGGGAAACGTTTCTATGAAATGAGCAAAAGCAAAAAAAAATCCTAGCTTGAACGCCTTAAATCGCTGTAATATCCTCAATATAAGAATAATGTAATATAATAAAATTAATAAAATCCAGAATATACAATTTTTGTTTGCTTGTTTTCTTTTTCTCTGAAAATTCAATTACATGTATTTTATGATAATATAGTAATATAGTTTTGTAATGCTATAATAATATGATATATGACCCCCTTGTGTGTGTTGGTATCTACCACGTATTCAATTCTCATTTATACTAGAGTTCCACAAAAAAAAAATATTCATCCAAACAACTGGAACTTGATTTACTGCTATATCGCTATTACTATGCAGGTGTTGGTGCCATCAGTTTATATCAGAATGAGCAATGATAGGTGGTGCAATTGCTAATTTTGTAAGTTATGTTATGTCCCTTTAACCACTTTACTGGCCCCACGTTGGGCGCCAAAATTTTGCTACGTACTCCACAATACGCAGACTGAGCTGGGTCAGGAGAAAAGGGGGGGTCAAATATGGGTAGTGTTGAGCGCCACGTGATTTTCTTTAACTGGTTAAATCACGAAACCGTACGTTTTGTTGTCTAGCACCTGTAAATTTTATTTACCGTTCGACTGTGCCAAATCACACGAAAGGGGAACAAAAGGGGAAGATAAAAGAAGGACCAATAATGCCTGGACTCATATAAAGTATATTAAAAAAAATTAAATTTGTACACAAGCTTTGAGATGCTAGTACCGCCTTATTGAATTTCACTACAAAAAAAACATTATGACACCTTTCGGAGATGTGTTACTGAATAACTTCACTGCGACACACAGAATTTAAAAAACTATATCTTAGTGGTGTTAATCCACCACACAACTATATCAAAAAAAAATTAACCATCTCTTATCATGTCCGACAAAATATATTAAAAAAAAAAAAATTACGACTGAGTTCCTATGTCACCCAAGGCAGAAAATGTGTTATCACTATGTTAATATGCTGCCGGGTAAAACATATTAAGGATGGATATAAAATATATGACAAAATATTAATATATCTAGATAAACTGTATGACAAAAAAAGGAATAGCATTACTATACTATCCTGCACTGCAATACTAGACATAACAAACGAATAATTTCGTTTCCTTTTACCATATTGCTTGGCCAGTCAGCCACACACCAAACGGCGGTAAAAATTCACCGACGCTATCGGTATCATAAGTTCGATACACTAATTAGTATCTCAAAAGAATTTAAATAAAAATTAAAAAAAAACCCAATCGTACAAAGTATCAGATACTCATCTTCAGTTTTCTTGCTTTTGCTGGCCTTTGTCCTGCTTACTTAGCGGATCCTTTTGTCCGTCGCCAATACAACTCCCGTTAGTCCAAAATTCCTCTTCTCTCTTGTTGCTTCCTTTCCTTTCTTCTTGATCCCTTTAGATAAGTTACTAACTCCTTACTAATTCCCTTCTTTCGATTTCAGAAACTCGATAAAACTTTATAACTTTAAAAATCCATAACTAGCATTGTAGCTTGCTCGACTGAATTAAAAAAAGAAAGAAATGTCTGGACCACTGGTACACATCCGCACACTTGGACTGCTTGAGAAGAAGCGCCTGACGTCTTCCCTTCGTGTCGATTTTTCCCCTCTTTCCTTTTGCTTACATGTCACTTTTGTGCTGTCGCCGCTGTCATTTAACGAGTGCATTCGACACATAAACCTTCAAATGTACTTTATCCTCTTGTGTTTACACGATGCTGCTTGTATGATTCGGCTCGTGGTCGCACTTTGTAGACATTGGCGCACAGTTGTTACTCCACTTTATTTATGACTTGTTAATTTTATTATATTGCTTATTGCTATATTTTTTTTTGTTTATTGTTTCTGATTTATAGCAGTGTGATGTCGCACTTGAAATTTAGTTATTTTATTCATTTGTACTTTTAGACTTTGTGTTATTGTTATATTTAGATAAGTTCACACTATGATTTTATTGTTGTATGTCCATAACGTATGTGTTTTTATTATTGGACTTTTTAGCTTTTATTATTGTATGTTCGAATATTATTATTATTTTTTTTTCCTGAGGAATCCTGGACTACACTTTTATTTTAAATTAACTCCAAAGTTACTTATATTTGCGTCCGAAAATAATTATGAGTACGACAAAGAGCAGCAAGCAAAACAGTAGGGAGACACTAGCAAAATTAGTAATTTCGAGGCCTGTGGCTGATTGACGTTACGAGGATTCGGCTACGTTCTAACTTACGTTCTAATGAAATGCAGATTTCAATATTAGTTACTTAAACCTAATGTTTTAAAGTTTCAATCAAGAATGTGAAACAAGAAACTAAACTATAGGATCCGATAACTAGCGGTACGCAATTTTAGACATCTCTATTCTAATTTATATAATTCAA
Organism: Dioctria linearis; assembly: GCA_963930735.1. Classification (NCBI taxonomy): domain Eukaryota; kingdom Metazoa; phylum Arthropoda; class Insecta; order Diptera; family Asilidae; genus Dioctria; species Dioctria linearis. The sequence continues at coordinate 179,275,439 of OZ005742.1, forward strand.
AAGCGAAGCAAAAGATATAACTAAATGCCCTTAACTAATAAAAGAATGGTGTACGAATACCATTCCACGTTGCCATCTCGGGAGGCAAATACAATTTAATTCTGCCATGTTGTTTCGGGAGACAAATAAAGTTTGTTGCTGCCATATTGTTTCAGGATACAAATAATGTTTGGTGCTGCCATATTTTTTTCCGGGATACAAATAAAGTTTGGTGCTGCCATATTGTTTCGGGAGACAAATAATATCCGACGAATAGCCTTATCACTTTTCGGTGTGAATGTAACCTCGTGCAAATAACGCCATGTATGTAGTTTTTTTTTCTTCTTTTGGTACCTCTAGTGATGACTCCATGGAATAAGAGCGATCGAGCTGAGCCAAGGTGGTCGAGAAGCCAGTGCCTAAAAAAAAAGGTTCTGCAGTATTAATAGCTCGAGTAATGAACATTAAGCACGGGTGGGACGACTTCTATACAAACACATTACACAAACAGCGATTACCGCAAACGGAGACCGTAACACACGTATGTGTCTCATCTACCTCGACGACATCATTGTGCACACAGATACCTTGCAGGGACTTTTAATTAACTTGGAACAGGTCTGCAAACGACTCCGTGTGGCGGGATTGAAACTTTCGCCATCAAAATGTTCCCTTGCGAAGAAGAAAGTTAAATATCTGGGACACATAATATCCTAGCACGGGTTAGCTACAGATCCTGATAAAATAAGTGCCGTAAGTAGCTGGCCGCGTCCGAAAAATAAGACAGATGTTCAAAGTTTCCTAGGACTCTGCGCTTATTATCGTCGCTTCGTAGAGAACTTCTCAGAAATCGCCAAACTGCTCACGCAGCTAACAGAAAAAAATAGAAAATTCCAGTGGTCAGAGAACTGTGAAGCGGCATTTGAACATCTAAAGAGAAAGCTTACCACGTCTCCAATTCTAACACATCCGAACGAGAACAATCCTTTCATATTAGATACAGATGCCAGCCAGTTTGCTTGGGGTGCAATACTATCTCAAATTCAGAAAGGACATTAGCGAGTAATCGAATTCCACAGTAAAACTTTCTCTCGCCCGGAATTAAGTTATTGCGTTACTCGTAAGGAGTTGTTTGCATTAGTAAAGGCCGCCGCTTATTTTAAGCCATATCTTCTGGGACGGCATTTTCTCGTACGCAGATCGCAAGATGGATAGAGCAGCTTCAGCAGTACTACTTCGCGGTAGACCATCGACCAGGGGTGAAACATAACAACGCGGATGCCATGTCTAGGCGGCCCTGCGAAGCTGTTAGTTGCCAATATTGTGCGAGAGTAGATCTCAGTGAGGCAGTCACCACAGTCTTAATTGCAGAAGAGTAAGATCTAAGCGACCATCAGAGGGCCGATGAGGTAATGAAAGGTGTATATTAGTGGCTTAAGGCCAACGCCCGCCAAGTGATGAAATATCGCATGAAGTGCCAGAGCTAAAAGCATACTGGTCTATGTTCTCAAGTTTATGCCTCCGAGACGATACTATTTGTCGTCCGCATCATACACGTACTTATGTCGTCTACCAAGTTCTACTGCCAAAAGCCCTGCGTATGGAAATTCTACAGCTACTTCATGATAGCCCCACTGGAGGACACTTCGGGGTTGACAAGACCCTATCTCGAGTGAAAGCGCGATTTTACTGGGCCGGATGCAACCAGGATGTCCGACCCTATTGCAGCTGTTTCCATACATGTCAGATGCGAAAGGGAGCCCAACCTCGACAACATGCACCGTTACAGCCCCACAAGGTTGGCTACCCTTTTGAAAGGATTGCCATCGCCGTATTTGGGCCATTACCAGTGGCAGAAAGGGGAAATAAGTGCATTTTAGTTACCAGGTCTTAATAAGAGATGTTTTTTTTCGCGATTTGGTCTTTCTTTGCAACTACACTTCGATCAAGGGAGAAACTTCGAGTCGGACATTTTCAAAGGTGCTCGAATGGTTTGGCATCGACAAAACTCTCACGACACCTAGGCAGCCCCAATCAGACGGAATGGTGAAGGGGTTTAATAGAACTATGGCAGACTATCTGGCGAAATATGTCTCCGGCGATCAAAGAGACTGGGATCTTCATTTGCCTTTCCTGTTATTGGCGTATAGAACCGCTGAAAACGATGCAACGAAGCTGTCCCCAGCGATTCTGATGTTTGGCCGAGAACTACGTCTACCAGTGGACATCATTCGTAGCATGCCACGAGGAGAACCAACGGGAGAATTCCTTCGACAGCTTCAAGGACGCTTATCCAGTGCCTACGCGTTCGCCCGAGAACGGTTTCTGTGTACGACTTGCAGAATGAAGGACAGATACGATATGCGAGCGACAGCAAGCCCCATCGAGCTCCAACAGAAAGTGCTTTATCATAACCCGAAGAGGACCAAGACCGGTCACCAAAATTGCAGTGTGACTGAGACGGGCCATACACCGTCGTCGAGAAGCTGAGCGACGCTGTATATCGCATAAGCAGAAGTCGCGCCCGTGATGATAAAATAGTCCATTGGGACCATCTCGCTGTATATCGCGAGCCTAGTTAATAGTTTCTGAAAAAATAAAATCAATACACATACTTTTCTCTCTTACTGAAAGCAAAACTAATAGAGAGTTCTTTTCAGATGGTTAGTAAATAAAATAAAGAAAAAACAGGGTCCAGCTGTTCAAGCGCTCGGATGGAACTTCGAGCTACTGAGAGGGGGCAGTGTTACCTGAAGAGCCTGATGCCTGATCCATCCCATCTAAACACCTCCGATGGGGCATCCGAGCTAAAGTCACAGAACACCCACACCAGTGGCATCTAAGCAGACCTGGAACACAAAACGCTTGGCTTCTTTGTGCAACCCGTGCTGACGTCTCATGCTACCTCCTGGGAAATGAGAACCAACCTACAACAAAGAGATGAGGAAGAGAAGGCAACATCTCTCGAAATAAAAAGAAATACTAAGTACTAAACCAAACCAACGCTGTAGGTAAGTGATAGGATATAGGTTTAATTAAGTACACTAACCCAAATCTAACAACTAACCGCAACGAGTACGTACTTGCATTATACCCACCTGGGTTGCCACGCAGGAACGATAAAACTGCTAAAAACCGACTCTAGATACACAAGGTTTACAAGACCATAGAAGTGTCAATTGTTTTATTAGTGTCGATAGCAGTCACGACAATCGGGTCTCCGTTAACTAATGAAGTAGAGAATGCTGAACATCCATTACACCACAATAACATTCGGCTAAATAGGAAGAGTATTCATGATTGCACTATTTTTTTCCATTTTCTGAACTGACAATTTTTATGTCTCGCTGTAAGCTATGACAGAGCGTCATTTGGATATTTCGGATCGTTTCTAACTGAAACTAGAGTCCTTCAACGATTGAATTCGCTCTGATAATCGTTGCAAAAGAGTAAATTTCGTGACTCACGCTATTGTTTTGATTGATCAGTTCATCCTTCTCGACCTTAAGAGATTCGACGTGAACAATTTGATAAAGAATTTAACGGCTAAGTGTAGATTCTTCATCTTCAGATTATTGTTATTGTAATCTCTTCAGATCTTTCAACTTTCCTTTTCTAATTCCTTCAAATTGGCTGTATAGTGGTAAATTTTATTTCCTTCCTTACTAATTTTTCTAGTGTTAAGACTTTTTTTTGCCACACATAAAAGCACGTTCATTCTTCTCGAAGTCAATTTGTAGATTCATCTGTTAAGATTCTACACATTGCACTTTAGCTTCAATATTACGAACTTTTTCGTTAATGTCATGCAATTTTTCCTTATTTACGAATTTCCAGAGAAACCTTTGAAATCTCATCTAGTTTCAATTTCAGAAGAACATTCTCGCTTTTAAGGCTGGAGATATAATTTTCTTTGCCTTGTAAATTATCAATTGCAAATTGGCGTGCAAATTCATTTTTCGCAGAGTCCGAATTTTGTATTATTTCGCGATTATGTTTATAATGTTTGCGTAGAGATGAAACTTCTTCTTGATTTCCTTCTAGACGAAGGTTACAGCTTCCCCTATTATAAAGAAAACTCGTAAACTTCAAAACAAGAGGTAAATAAACTGACTAACCCAAAAATTCGGAGCAGCTAATCTCCTATCGAGAATCCAACCCGTGATCTTTTGGTGAACTACCAGAGTTCGCCCACGCGAAAATAGGGGGGAAAAGTCTCTGAATAGAGTCCGAATTCGGGAACGAAAAAACGAGGACCGAATTTCCGGCGAGCCCTTCCATCTTGAAAAAAGAATATTTTGACTGAGAAAAAGTGTAAAAATTCGAGTTTGCGAAAATCGTGTAAAACGTGGTGGTGTAACAATTAGCGGAACTAAGAAAAACACAAAAAACAAAGAGACGAAAAAATTAGCGCTCTGCACGCGGATCTCGTTTCCTTGCTGCTCGTTGCCATCTTTACTCTGAAGGAAGCATAGCGGAGAGCCAGGAAGAAAGTAAACGCAGGCTGCGGCTCCATGCGACCCCGAGGACGAAAGATAAGTAGACACTTGAATTAAGAATTTTCCTTATGTAAATTTTCACCAGCACATCACACATTTTAAACACGACATACGTGCGAGAAATTAAGGGCCATCCAGCCTTAGAAGCCCTAAGAGGCACCCCCACGTAATCCAGAGGAGGCGCAGCCCCGAAAACAAGGAAAAATAAAAAAAAATAAATAATAAATAAAAATAAAAAACATCATTCTTCATTCTCGAAGTCACGGTGCGATTACGCGGATATAATTAAGCTCGCGGATATTATATATAATTAAGCGGTCTTAGAAAACGGACACTTGAGACGCGCAGAAGACAAAAAAAAAAGAAGCAAAACCCTTCTCAATACAAAACAAATAGAAGAGTCCGCCTATTTAGTACGACATTTTTTGCATTTCATAGTGACTGGTGCTGTCACTGTACTTTCAGAAAAGTAAGCCCTGCGGTAGCAGTGCGCGCGGTCAAGCTATCAAACTCATTCGTTCCTGGGTGGCGCCCCAGCCATCTCTTAGTCTTGTTTCAATTATTTTTTCATATATTTTTCCCACAGAGCTGAGTATGGCTATTGGTCTATAGCTGCTTACTTCTTTACGATTACCGCCTTTAAATATCGGCATTATTTCCGTCATTTTCAAGATACCAGGGTATTCCCCTGTTGACAGGGCTTTATTAATTAAGAAGGACAAAGTAGGACTGATGATGTCTGCGGTGATGACGAGATCCCTAGTGGAGATTCCATCAAGGCCAGGAGAAGAACCTTTTTTAAGTTTTTTAATTATCGATTCTATTTCTGTCGGCGTTGTAGGTTCAAGGAAGATTGTCATTTCCCTGTAACTATTTGGTATTGGTTCTCTCACTGGTAGTTTTTCTCTAAGAGTTTGTCCTATGTTGACAAAATATTGATTGAATGAATTGGAAATTTTTTTAAGATTTGTTTCAGTTTTCCCCAAGTATCTTATTTCAGAAATAGTGTTTTTGTTCACCTGCTCCTTTTTTGTTATTAAATCATTTATTACTTTCCAGGTTTTCCTAGCGTAATACTTTGCTTTTTGGAATTGTCTATCCACGTATTCTTGTTTTGCTTTCCTAACCAGCTTGTAGACTTTATTTTTTTCATGTATATATTCTTTCCTTACCGCAGCATTTTCAGGATATTTCTTCATCTTTTTATATAACCTTTCCCTTTTTTCATTTCAGCAATAATTTGAAGTGTGATCCATCCATTTTTTCTTGTTCTCACCTTCTTGAGAGTTGTACCATGTTCCTTGCTTTTCTGTATTATTTGTATAAATTCCTCAATTGTTACTTGCTGTGTGTTTTGTAAACTCTCCCTTATTTTCGCTCTGTACTTTCCTTCATTTAGGGCCGTATTCACCAAGCCATTTAATACAAATTTAATTTTAATTTAATTTTTATTGAGGGACCGCAGTTAAATTTTTGTAGCTATTCAAGCTTAATAAAATAAATAATTTCGGACTGTCAGTTGCAAGATTTCCGAAATGGCAAGTGACAGTTCTCGTGAGAGTTCATGTAATTTAAATATTATTTAAAAAATTAAAAGAAGTTTTTATGCATTATTTAAATAAAGAAGTTTTTATATATTATTAAAAATATTTTATAATATATGTACAATTCATTTTAATTAAAAATAGCCCATATTAAGCAATTGCTTCTTCAAACTTTTGACTGCGCTATTAAAAATATCACATTTGACTGCATGACACTTCAATCAGCTGATATCCAAATTAAATTTATTTAAGAGAGGGTAAGGCCTCACTTAAAATTAAATTAAAATTAAATTTTCATTAAATCGACTCGGTAAGTGTGATTGGTGAATAGCTTTAATTGAAATTTTTTTTTAATTTTGCTTGGTGAACACGGCCCTTTGTGTTAATATAACTCTGGTGCTCATACTCTTCTTTTGATAATCTTTTTCATTAAGTGCAACATTGATGATGTTATGATCACATATCGATGTAGCTTCTACATGCAAAGCTATCTGAACCTTCTCAGATAGGTCCGTGAAGACATGGTCAATTATCGTAGCTGTCATTTCCGTGGCCCTAGTTGGGTGTTCTCTATCTATTTGGTTGAGAATCTTAAAGCCATAGCTGGTAAGCATGTCCAAATACTGAATGACGGTATTATTTTCAGTCAGTAAGTCAATGTTGATATCACCCAGAAACACGAGTCCTCTATGTTGAGTCAACAAATACTCCATGCACTCTAAGAATTCTGTTTGAGATTCATTTGGGGATTTATACGTAGTCATGATTTTGAGTCTTTTTCCACTGTTTGTCGTTATCTCTATAAGAATCGTATTATACTTGTCAGCTTCCATTATTTGCTTGAATTCTATTCCCTGTCTGACATATATCACAGTTCCACCCCCCCCCCCCCCCCGAGACTCGACTATGCAGTTAAAGATCCCTTTGTAGCCATTTAAATTATAGAAATTCACCTCATTGTTATATACCCAAGTTTCATTGAGTATAATAATATCAATCACAGGGTTTTTTGCAATCATTAATTCAAGTTTATTTCGTATGCTCCTGATGTTTAAGTATAGCAAGTTAAACATGTTGGGAGTTACTATAGAGTTTCAGCAGAGTAATCAGTTTTGTTCCTGATTATCTCTACTCGCCTTAGATATTCTGGGCATGTTTTGCTGTCTGCTGGGTGATTGCAGTCAACTGTTGGGGCTGACATATTTTTTTTTGCTCTCATTTGGCAATTTATACATGAGGTTTTATTTATTGTACAGCTTGAAGTTTCGTGACTTTCTCTGCAGTTTTTACATCTCTCATGGTTTTCACAGTTCTTTGTCATATGCCCATACCTTTGACATTTAAAACATCTCATAATATTAAAATCCTCTCGGACATAGTGGGAGTTCCAGTCTGCATTGACATACTGTCCAACCATACGGTAGCACGTGGATGCACACACCTCAAAAAAGATTGTCCATTTATTAGTACGCTTATTTAATTTACTATGGGTAACTTTTAGTTGTTCTTGATCACTGAAGGAGCAATTTAGCTCACGCAGTTCAGTGAGTAGTTCGTTCTTTGTGTAAGTTTTTTCCAGATTGGCGATAAATAGACAGGGAACTCTTCTCTTGCTGAGCATAACACTGTATTTCTCACCTAATGCCGTGCTTGCCTCACATAGAAGTATCTCCTTATTTGTCGATGTATTTGTTTTAATTAATACCCCACCCTTTGTGAGGGGTATCCCTTCAGTGATGGGGACCTTTAGTGCACTAGGCTTTATTTTTTCCTTTACGTGTTTCTTAGTGACTTCAACATCCTGATCGCTATTATTGGGTTTGACTATAATGCCCTGGGCTGGTAGCGCTGGGCATCACTTTTTAACAACTTCCAGGTATGTTTTCTTATCACTACATAATGTAGTGTTTCTGCTTACCTCATCATCCATTCTAGTAATTGTTTTTTGTATTTCTTTGATTATTTCCCCCTGCTTCTTCAGGTCTTCTTTTGAGACATTTTTAATATCTCATCAAACTTCATAACCATGATATCTTTTAGCAGAAGACATTGATTACAAATATAGATAATGTTCCTATTCTCTGCTAGAAGGTTTTTGTTATAAGCTGGCATTTCAATACATTTGTCATGAAAGGCGGTGCCACAAAACCCTTTACATGTAAAAACTGGCCCATTTCTAATTGGCTTTTGGCACTTGTTACAGTCCATTTTGTGAGGTTATGTCTCTCTATTATTAAATTAAGTTCACACGAGGTTCAGAATCACAATTACTTCTCAATAATAATTCTTACAAGGCTTTCTTCATAGCCCGACAATTTAGTGTCTATCTTGTCAAGATTACTTTATATAGAGAATTTTTTAATAATTTTAGTATTCACTGGTAAAAAAACGTGGTGCTGTCAGATCCCTTCTTCTTCATTGTACTTAAATGAAAATAATCCACATCTTCTAAAATAATGCACAAATCTGAATAATTTTCTTCTGCACTCACTTTTCCTTCGTTCTTTGTTCTTAGGAAAACAATGAAAATATAGCCGCACAAATTTCTATCTATTTTGGATAACAACACGAATGAATATATCTATTCATTAACTCTGCCTTCTCTAAACATTCTCTGAAAGATACATAAGTCCCCTGATACACGATGATATACCCTCGAGACTAGACAGTTTCTATATCGAGTGTGTATTATCGCGTGGACCCGGAATAACATGCTGAAAAATGTGATTCATCAACAAAGTACGCCTCCCTTGTTAAAGCAGGTAAACGTAAGGTATGCTCATGCACTCATTACTAATGCAATCCAAGTAATGTTGACAGTCCTTAACTAAGCCAGGCATTCCCAGGCATTGTAGTGAATACAGTCACAAATTAAACACGTACAGAAAGCCGGTCCTACTTCTGCATAACATGCCGGTATAGTACCAAATTGATACTGCATCTGCTATAAAAAGTAAAAAATATAACGTGTAACTAATGTAAATTCTACGTGGAAATAGCAGAAAAGGCAGATTTAATGCAGAAATAACAGCGTTGATTTCAAAACACAAATCTCTTATATCACAGCCAAACTGCACCTAATGAATAAACTGAACATATAGTATCCTTCATATTATAGCGCAAGAAAATAAAAATATCAGCGTCACTTCTTTTCTTGCTCTCTTATGAATATAAAAAAAAATATTACACACAATAAGCAAAAATGAGTACCGATAAGATGCGAAAATCGTACGAATTTCCAAATAAACTCGTCAAAAATGACATGGAAAACACACGGAATTCCATGCGAAATGCTTAATACATTTCTTTTAATGGAGATAAAAATACAGTGAGTGCTACATTAACCAGCTTCGCAATATCATTTTATGCCATAAACACCACTCGAATTGAATTCTACATCAAACAGACTCTGCGGTCTAAATGTACCTCATATTCTATATTTTTTACTAGATGCAAGGAATTGTTTCTAAATTGAGTTATTTAATTTTTTCGGTTTGCCTTTTTAGGAATCGAAATTTTGGTGTGCCCCTCACATTAGCCTAAATACACTTGCAAAGTACAGCAAGGCAAAACGGTAGTATAGGCAGTATTAGAGGATCTCATTGAAATCATATTGCTCCAATACCAGATTCAATTTATATTAATCGCATTCTGCATTCCAAAAGTCGAGTGTAATCTGTATCTCCGGTGGTTATGATGAGACATGTCCACCCCCCCCCCCCCCCGCATACATGTATGCTATGTGGTACCGCCTTGTCGTGGCTTAATGCACGTTTACTTAAATAATAAAAAAGTAATAAATGTGCAAACTAAGAGTACCGCAGTGTTTACAAAAAAACAAGACCTATTTATTTAATGAAATATATTAAAAAAAAAGCTAGAATTGGTCTAAGAACAATTCTTATAATATCCTAGATCAGTGTTTCCCAAAGTGTGGTACGCGTACCCCCGGAGGGACGGGAAGAGTTTGATAGGAGTACGCACTGCACCGTGCCTTGGCTGCGCCTGATGCAACAAGCAGCTTACTTTTCTCCGATTACAAACATAGAGAAATACTCACCTGTAAGGCATTATTGCCAACTATAACTGAGCTTTAGTATTTCAGAAATGACAATAGTAGTCAGTTGGCTGCGAGTGTTAAACACAATATATATGATAAAGAAGAAGACTTGTAAGAACGATTATTAAGCCGTGCGTTCAGGTGTCACACACCGATGTGCTGTGAAGCGTTGTGATGTGCATGTCACGTGACTTGAAAAAGTAGGGATGCACACCGCGCACCGAATTGTCAGCTGAACGACTGGTGTGCACTTCGATCCGAAATGTCACTTTTGAAAGTTGTGAGTGTAACTGAAAGTGAACATTTTGCAAATAAAAAAGGGAAATGAATAACAAAGTTGAATTACTGGGTGCAATTGAAACCTCAAATGAGTTTTTGAAACGGATTGCCTCTTTTTAGGTATGGTAATAATTACGAACTCATTCATGTAAATAATAAATTTGTAAAATTACAAAGGTATCTGCTATTCAACTGGACGACGACGATGATAATGATGTTATTATGAGATCAGGAATTGATTCTTTACAAAGAACTAAACCCAATTGGATAGAGATTGATTTGGATGAAAACGATTTTGTTGTCTGAAATAAATTATTTTTATTAAAAAATTAATTTTTTCTAAATTAAGTAAATTTTACCATCATGCAAAACAGCAACCGTATTTTCCTTTTGTAAAAATGAACTGTCTTCATTTAAAACGAAATTATAATTTTGCTCCATTTTTATTTCGTTTTTTATTTAATTTAATTTAATTTGAAAGCACCGCGCTAAATCTCACTATTGAAAGCATAAAACGACGCTAAACGTCAAAACTATTAAACGCGCCGAGACACTACGCTAACAGAACGCAGCGTTAAAATGTGCTCACCGGTGTGCACATTTTGGCGGCTGAACGCTGCGATGTGGTTTGATGTGCTGGGGAAATGACAACGCAGCGGTCGCCTGAACGACATGTTGTGTAAAAATGTGACATTATGTGACATTCTGCGTGTGGCTGAACGCACGGAAGATCTAAGACTTGGAATAGAGAAGTCTAACCATACTTTATGTTAAGTCTTGTGTGAAATTTTAGAAGTTCAATAAATATTGTTTAGAAGTGAAAAAGTCAGAAGTGGGATTATATATCCAAACTTAAGGATTACTGAAATATTTTGTGATTTTCATCGTTGTAAATATGGAGAACGCCTTGTTCCCTATTACATCGTATACAACAAGTGAGCTGCAGGAAAAGCTAAAATATCATAAACAAAAATCGGGTGGAACCAAACAAACCTTATATGGAAGGTTACAAAAAGTTATGGAAAACAAAACAAAAAATTACACCTTTAATGATGATGAGATTATGCCTGTGTATGAAGATGAAATTACGTCAAAAATAATTCTTCCTGCTAAAAGAGAAGAAATTACTACCAATATAAATTATGACAAAAAATATATAGCGGACCTCATAAGTGATTTTGGAGGGGAAACAACAGAAAATGTTCGGCTGTTTATAGAACAAATAAAGGAGGTAATTAAAATATATAAAATTAATGAAACTGAAATAATATTAATTGTGGTGAGCAAGCTAAAGCATAAAGCTGCAAAATGGTTTCAAAGCAAACCGGCTCACATATCATCAGATCTAGTTATTGAACGAACTAGTTAACATGTACGATATCAAACAAAATAGATATCAATTACGGAAACAGTTTGAGGATAGGAGTTGGAAATACGATGAACCACTTACGGAATATTTCCATGATAAAATTTGTTTTGCTAATGAATTAAATCTGCCAGAGGAAGAAATAATTGAATCTATCATAGAGGGATTTAAAGATAAAAGATTGGAGGATCAGGCAAGGATCCAGAGATGCACAAATAAAGGGGATTTACTGTCATCATTTGCGTCAATTTTAAAAAATCGTCCATATCTTATAAATACAATTAGGAAAAGTAACATCGAAAAGGAAAAAAGATGCTATAACTGTAACCAAAAGGGAGACGTGTTAAGTGTATGTAGGAAATCAAAACGTAAGCCTGGTACATGTTATGGGTGTGGCAGCCAGGAACACATTCTTCCCAACTGCCCATTCAGGAATCGTACTGAGAATAAGCCTGTACTGACATCATCAGCAACAGTGAACACTATTGAAAGTGAATCAACAGAATACATTCGTAAGGTAGGAATTTTTATAAAAAATAATTTTGGTGAATTTGTAGAAACAGACTTAGAAGCTATTTTGGACACGGGTAGTCCAGTGTCAGTAATAAAACAAAAATTTATTAATGAGTATGATCAGTATAGGGAAAAGTTAACATTTTCTGGAATTAATAAATCGCAACTTAAAGTATTAGGACAAGTCCACCTCTGGACAAACATTTTTAATAAAGTTAAAAATAGTAAGTTTTTAGTTGTTGATAAGAATACAATGAATACTGATGTAATTATAGGTAGAGATATTTTAAAAAAATATCAAGTAAAATTTACTGTTGATCACGAAAATGAAATAGAAAATGAAATTCTAAATATTAATGTCGATGAAACTAAGGAAAATATTGATATAAATTTTGGATTAAAAAATAATTATAACTTAAAAAATGAAATAACAAATGAGATTTTAACTTATGAAAAGAATAGTAAAAATCAAGACCAACCAAAAATTAAGTGTGAAATGAAAATAATATTAGAGAAACCGGATTACATCACATCGAAACCTCGTCGATTATCTTACGCGGAGAGAGAGGAATGAATTTATACAAATTCTAAATAACTATGGAAAAAAGGGTTATTTGCCCAAGTAATTTTCCGTTTTGTTCACCAATAGTACTTGTAAAAAAAGGAAATAGTTCAGAGTATAGATTATGTATAGATTTCAGGGAAACTGAATCAAAACACTTTAAGGGATAATTACCCCCTTCCGGTAATTGAGGACCTTATCGACATACTTGCGGATAAAATATATTTTTCACTCATTGATCTGAAGTCAGGTTTCCATCATGTTTATATGTCAGCTGAATCAACACAATATACCAGCTTCATAACGCCGTTAGGACAGTTCGAATATTTAAAAATGCCATTTGGACTAAAAACCGCACCCAGTGCATTCCAGAGATATGTAGAACAGATTTTTAAGGATTTAATTACTACAAACAAGGTGATCATCTATATAGATATTATGAAAGCTAGTAGCTCAATTGAGGAGCACATGGGAATCTTGCGTACGGTATTCAAAACTTTAGCAGAAAATAAACTAGAAATGAATATGGAGAAATGTAAGTTTTTTCAAACTAGTATAAACTTTCTAGGTTATACTGTAGATTATGAGGGAATTAGACCAGGTTCAAACAATATAAAAGCTATTACAGACTATCAACCCCCTAAAAATCTACGTGAGCTGCAACGCTTTTTAGAATGTGTTCATAGTTTAGGAAGTTCATTTTAGGTTTCGTGCACTTAGCAAAACCTTTACAAGACATGCTCAGAATAAATGTCGAATTTAAGTTTGAAAGTGAGCAATTATTAGCCTTTGAAAAATTGAAAAGTAGTTTATTAGAAAGACCTATATTGTCCATATTTTCACCAATGGATACCATTAAATTACATTGTGCTGGTAGTTCAGTTGGATTTGGTGCCATATTACTTAAAAAAAAAGGGACGACAAGTTGCACCCGATCTTCTTCTTATCAAAGAGAACAACAGATCAGGAGAGCAAGTATCATTCGTATGAGCTAATAATTTACGCTTTACGAAGGCTTAGAATTTACCTCTTAGGTAAAAATTTTAAAATTGTAACTGATTGTAATACACTCACATTAACCCTGAAAAAACAAATAATCAATCCTCGTATTAGTCGTTGGGTTTTAGAAATGCAAGAATATGATTACAATATTGAACATCGTGAAGGAAAAAAAATGCAGCATGTAGATGCTTTGAGTAGATCACATCCAATCCTTGTATTAGAGGAAAATACATTTGAACAGAATTTAGCGATATGTCAAAGTACTGATTCGAATCTTAAAGGTTTACGTGAAAAACTAGAAAATGAAGATGATAAAAGTTTCGAACTCAGAAACGGTCTTATCTACAGAAAGATAGATAAAAATAAAATTCGATTTTATGTTCCGGAAAGAATGGAAGAACAAATTTTAACGGTCTGTCATGACAATTGTTATGGAACTATAGTGAGTGATTGACATCGGACGTAAAGTCCCGACTCCCAGCATGAGCTGACAGATCACTCGACGGACAGCGTTGACTGCAGGGCGGCACGCTAGTTCGCCTCAACTATTAACGGAGAGCGTGGGGGGGGGGGGGGGGTGCCACAAAAGACCTGCCGCTGCCGTCAGCCATAATCGAAAAAAAATCGGGCCTACCTAACAAAAAAAGCCGGCACACATTCGGTCCTGAAGGGACCCTTATGTCACTTACCTGTACATCATCCTTTAAGGCGCAGATGTTTCGACCTTACTGCACGCCACAACCACCCATTTGACACTGAGGGCAGCGAGCTCACAGTGTCCCTAGTTGACCTGAAAGAAGGAGAGTAGCGGACCTTTTCGACCTCTAAATCAAGTGGGCTCCAGGAGAGTGTGGGATGAAATAAGAAGAGTCTAGCAATTCATTTCAATACGTTATAATAATTGATCTATCATACAATGCTGGTGTAGGTATTTAGACAAAACAAAAACTTCGTTGTCGCTCATAACCTAATACTCTAAATAACTTGGGCTTGTCCACCTGACATTTTACTAGGTTAACTTATCTCATCCTAAACCTGTATGGAAACTTTACAAACGTTAATGAACCTAATCTATTGCTTACATGTGTACAACTTACGCCAGAATTATAAGAGGTAAATTCCAGACAGTGTTACTTGTTACCTTTTTTTGTGACGAAAACGCTTCCTCCATGAAGGCCTTCTGGAGCAATCATAGCCCTGTAAAGAAACTTATGAAAAAAATGCAAGGTAATCTATATAATATCTGAATGGAGCTCCCTGTACAATATGGCACAATACTGTCGTATCGTAACACAACTTTCGTGTATCATCTATTCAAAATCTATTAACTCTACCCTGTGCTCATACACGGTTCATAGATATAATAAGGCTCTGATACCTTTTAATTGATCTGGGCTATGACGGTAGGTCACTGTTGAGATCTGTTAAGATAATAGTAGATTACTTTAATTAATACCATATTGAAGCTGCAGCAGTAAAAATCTGATTCGGATATTCAATGATGTATAAATATGGTAGCATTATGCGACTTCAATCCAAGCGGTATGTATATAAAGATTTCTTTTAATGATAAAACTAGATTGTGTTACGCAACGTAGGAATATGCACTAAACTTATGTGATTTCGATCAATACAGTATAAAGATATGAAAATTATCATGCTAAAACTAGGCTAGGTTATGCGACGTATATATGTATGAGGTAAATTCTGTGCATTCAATCACATTAATATATATATAATGAAATATTCATGCTAAAACTAGGCTAGGTTATGCGACGTATATATGTATGAGGTAAATTCTGTGCCATCAATCACATTAATATATATATAATGAAATATTCATACTAAAACTAGGCTAGGTTATGCGACGTATATATGTATGAGGTAAATTCTGTGCCATCAATCACATTAATATATATTTAATGAAATATTCATGCTAAAACTTAATTATGTTATGCGACAACGTGTAGATAATATGTATAGGAATGAATACATAAAAAAACTTCGGAATTTCGTGGCCTGCATCACACCATGGTTCTTTGATTCAAAGTTATATGTCGCTATAGATACTGGTTGTGGAAACTGTTCTGTCCTAGGACTAATTCTCCTTGGGCTCCTTGTA
This sequence comes from Dioctria linearis, assembly GCA_963930735.1. Lineage (NCBI taxonomy): Eukaryota > Metazoa > Arthropoda > Insecta > Diptera > Asilidae > Dioctria > Dioctria linearis. The sequence continues at coordinate 179,291,365 of OZ005742.1, forward strand.
CGTTGCTACTCGCGCTTTCCACAATGTTATCTATGGGGTCGCTTGAGATATTGATCTTCGTTGAGTTCGGGCGTATCTTCAAATGTAATGTCTACCACGTATATATGTAGGCGCCGCAGTGAATAAAACTATGCCACCAGCTTCTTTTCAGCCTTGCTTCTTCATGGGATACTTTACTAAAATTCTATATTTGGATTACAATACCTTGCTCAAGTGGTATGGATTCCTACTCTTTTTCCTTCATCACATGCCTATGTCACTCGAAGTTATTCGAAGTTATTTACCCAATCTTTGTGTAATGGCTTTTTCTCCGAATTTGATGTTGTTCAGATATTTCTCTCCTGAATGATTTATGTATTTTTGTTGTTTTATCTTTACGTTCCCTTTTTAAAAAAAGTCTATCCTCTTTTGTTTTCCGACTTATTTCGATCGCTTTTTTCTTTTACCACCAGTAAAACTCTTCTTCTTTTTTTTTGTCACATCGACGTGTCCCACCGAGACCGAGGAACCGCATTTCTCTCGGTCGAGGTGCGTTTTAGTTTTCTGCTCTCGCGGCAACTTTACACGCTTGCTTCAGTACGTGTAGCATATTGCTATATGCAATACGCTACGACCATAACAGGGCAGAGTCGTATGCGCCACCCGTGGTTCAGACAACGCTGAAAAATGGTCGACTGAGCTAGCCGGTCTTAAACATAGGCCTCATCGCTGCGGGCGCTCAATGTGTGTCTCGACCCACGACCCAATGCGTATTCTTCATCACTCGGAATCTACTTGACCGATGACGCATCGAGGACACATCCCGGAAGTCTCGTCAGTCTTTGACCAGACCTCGACATCCCTCTCCGTGTGAGAAGCCAAAGCCACATCGACAAGCTGGTTTCTATGCGTTTCCTCACCGAAATGCTGAGGAAGCCCTGCGATCAGCAACCTGCAGAGCTGATCGCTAAGCTTTCCCGGCGCAACATATCACTCTGATCTGCGACTGGCGATTGTTCAAGGGTGTGTCTCCAAGGCGTCGTCGAAGTAGTGACATGCTGATAGCCTTATACAGGAATGGATTCCAACAAGTATATCACCCACCATTGACGGGGCAATAGGAGGGCTTCGCGATATCCTATAGTTTACCAGTGAAGCTGGCTGAATGCCTTCTTAGAGCTACCAGGAATAAACGTGGCAATAGATAGACGACCTTTCTAGACTGATGATCACTGGCTGATGTTTTTGGCGTGATACACTCCCAACAGTTTCCCCTGCAGATCTTCAAGCTCGTATAGGGAGTTTCCTTTCTTGGCTTTAACCCGACATTTGACAAATTTCCGTCCCAGTTTAGCACTCGTCTGCTGTTGGAAGTTCCTTTGGGCAAAATTCCTTCTAAATACCTCTTGACCCACTTTGAAATCGACAGGTGGAAAGAGCTCCTGAGGGAACTAGCTATCTGGCTCAGCTTCTCATCCCATTTTGTGTGTTCCTTCCGAATGTATGCTCTAATCCCTGACAATAGAGACCTGTTTACTCGCTCTGAGGCGTTTGCTTGCGGCGAGTAAACTGCCGTTCGCAAGTACTTCACCCCATACTTGTCCAGCAATCTGGTAAACTGAGTCGGTCAAAACTGGACTCCATTGTCAGAGACGAACGTTTCCGGGTCTCCGAAGAGGTGGAACACTTCCGTCTCGATGAATTGGCACACATTGAGTGTAGATGCTTTTCTCATTGGTTTGAGAATTGTAAATTTTGAATAGTGGGCAAGAACTATCAGAATGCAGACGTTTCCTTTCACTGACCGAGGATATGGACCCAGAAAATCGACATGCAGCTTTTGCCATGGTCGTTCTGGCACAGACTGAATTCTCATAGGTGGTCTCAGAATAGTATTGGGAGCCTTCGTTTCCTTACACACGTCACAGGCGCCTACGTAGTTTCTGACATCAAATGTCATTCGTGGCCAGTACAAGTATCTTCCCAGACGTCCTAGTGTTTTCCCTATACCACCGTGTGAAGCCAGTGGCGGATCATGAGCCCTTGAAATGAGGTCGGCGACAAGCCCTCGTGGAATCCAAGGCTTACAACCTTCTTCTTCCTGAATCGGATGCCTGTTCTCGGAACAGTCCGAATGTAAAGGAAGCCATCCCTGACGCAAAGATCTGGTAGTTTACCAGAAGCCGTTTTAACCTTATGCCTCAGTTCCTCATATACCAACCAGTTGAAATATGGCGAACTAAGGTCAACTTCCCGGACAAGATCGTCACTTGTGGACAGGCTGTCACAATGGATGCATGACAGCGCATCAGGGACGACGACCAGGCTTCCTTTTCTGTGCTCAATAGTGAAGTCGAAGCCCTGAAGCTTCAAACTCCACCGCGCAAGTCTACCGCTGAGGTCCTTTCGCGACATCAGCCACTTCAAGCTCGCATGATCAGTCACTATCTTAAACGGCATGAGTTCTATGAAGGGCCGGAACTTCTGTACGCTCAAGATTGCAGCTAAGAATTCTTTCTCTGTGACGGTGTAATTTCTTTGTGCTGAGTTCAACTTTTTCCATACGTAGGCTATTGGCTTCTCGGGACCCTCGTCATCTAGTTGAATCAACACTCCACCAATAACTTGTTGGCTCGCATCGCACTGTATAACGAATGGTTTGGTGAGGTCCCGACTCACCAACAACGGAGCAGAGGTAAGTTTTTGTTTGAGAAGATCAAGAGACGTCTGGGCTTCAGGTGTCCATTTGAACTGCCTAGCGTTTTTCAAGGTGTCTGTAATGGAGGCAGTCAAGTCAGCATAGTTCGGGATGAACCGTCTATACCATCCTTCAATACCTAATAAGCGTCGGGCCTGCCGAACAGTTTTAGGTGACGGATAGTCAACTATAGCTGAAATTTTGTCAGGGTCAGTTCTCATACCTCCCTTTCCGACAATAAAACTCAAGTATTTGGTCTCTTTGATACAAAACTTGCTCTTTTCGACGTTGATAGTGAGGCCAGCTTTCCTCAAACAATCCGCTACACGGGATAGTAGCGTTAGCTGCATCTCGAAGTCTGATGACAGAATTAATAAATCGTCTAGATAGACGAGAACGTTCTCACAAAGATCGAAAGGAATAACTTTATCAATGAGGCGGCACATCGTTTGCGGAACGTTGCATAGGCCGAATGGTATCACCGTGTACTGATAGAGAGGATGATCAGGCACTGTAAAAGCGGTCTTCTCTCTGGAATCGGTATCTAATGGGATCTGCAGGAATGCGTCTTTCAGGTCCAGGATGTAGTTTGCCGGAGGAAGTCGACTCAGAAGTGCGTCTATCTGCGGTAGCGGATAGACATCCTTTTTCGTAACAGAGTTGACCTTCCTGGCGTCAAAACAAAGCCGAACCTTTCCAGGCTTGCTTACCACAACAACTGGAGAGCTCCAAGGACTCTGGCTAAATCTCTAAAAATCTCTCTCCTCTATCACACCCAGTGATAACATTCGCTCTAATTCGGCATCCATCAAACTTTGTACTGCCGGTGAAATCGGATAAAACCTCTGTTCTATCGGGGTCGCGTCATTCGTTTCAATCTTGTGAGTGACCACTGATGTTTTTCCCAGTCCTAGAGAGGCGAAAGAGGGGAAAAGCTGTTTTGTGGCTTCTAAGCGTTGTTGATCGAGACTAGAAAGGATATGGCAGTCGGTGTCAGAGGTAGCTATTACACTTGGATTCACTATACCCAGGACATCTGGAGCCAACCCAAATAGACGCCGGAAGTCTATTCCCAGATATAGTGCCTGTGTGAGCCCAGGAACTACGTAAAAATGCACGTTTTGGGTCTTATCACGGAAAGTGACATCCAAGTCCACATGACCATGAACTGTTGTCATGGCACCATTTGCTACTTGGACCTGTGTCCGATACTACTTCCATTCGACATCTGCTTCTGCAAGCTTCTCTAGAGCTCCCTGACCTAGAATACTGACAGTGGCACCACTATCAAGTAATCCAGTCTCAGTTCGCCCGAGCAGCTTTACTTCGGCGTACGGTCGAATGTCGTCTGGCATCGACACGGAAATCTGTGACAGTTTTGTTCTCTCTAGTCTCATCCGTCGGCAGTATTCCCGCCAATGGACGGTAGATCTTTTCTTTTCGGTCTCATATCCAAGTCAGGAAACATTATCTCGGCGAACTCCGATAATGAGGAGAAGATTCAGTCTCTTGCTGCGTCAGGGGATGTAAAATTGGCTCACGCCCACTCGTCATAACAGAGCTTCGTGGCCGTTTTAAAACAGAAAGGACAGGAGACCCAATCTCCTGCTCAGTACCTTTGTCAGCTAAAGGTGCTGTAGGTGTTATCGGGACATCGAAAATTGAAGACTCTTCCAAAGACGTGTCTAACAATATCATGGGCTCCCCAGAAGTGAAATTGGGAGCTTGAAGATCTGAGGTGAAGTCTATTAAGCTCTCCGCCTCTATCAATGAAGTATTCATACTTGCAGGTGTTTTGCTGATATCATCAGAATCACTGAATGATATCAGTGGACAAGTCAGAGATTCGTCAATGTGATCTGCTAATGGAGCGGACCTTCCTCCTTGTTCGGGGCTTGAACTGGAGGGTTCGTTACAGTTGTTGCTTGTGACGTTGACGCTGGTCGGAAAGAAGTGTTGGTATTCCCGACCCGTCTCAAGTTTTTCTGTCTACAATGGCGACAATCAGACTTGAAAACGTTTTTGCGTCCGCATCCATAGCAGAACACAACTTGTCTCTCTTGCCTGCAGTCTTGATAAAAGTGACCGGACTGGTCACGATTCCAGCATACAATAGTGTGTTTGGCCGAAATGCTCGACACGTCACCTAGGCTGTTGTCACTGCCTGTTGCTATTGCCACTTCAGGGTCCAAAGTCTGAAAGTTGTCAACTCCGTGCACTCGTTGGTTACGGTAAGGGTTCCAACTACCAGCTGTCGCAATTCGTATCTGCGTAGCTTGAATACGAGTAACAAGCGATCTCAGCTGTCCTATCGTATCGGTGGGATGCAGGCATATTTTGTTCTGAATCTCAGGCAATAAGTTCGATTTGACAATCTCCAGAAACTATTGGTCAGGCATGGCGTTCTGTAGCTGATCACGCAGCAACCCTAAATGATGGTGATACATAGCAAATAGTTCACCAGGCTTTTGCTTTCGAGACATCAGCTGTAATCGTATTTTTAGATCATCCTTGGGCGCTCCCCATTCGATGGACAATCCCGTCTTGATATATTCCCAAGTTTGAAAAGGGTTATGCCGTAATATCGACCAGTACCAGTCCTTCGCTGGTCCTTTTAAAAACGTAAGCATGTTTCTGACTAGGAGATCAAAATCCCCTTCTAGAGCGGAGTGCGTGAGCGCTTCGACTCTAAAAATGAATTAATCCACAGAGAGCTCTGAGTTTTTACCGTTATACGTCAGGCGGCATTCCTGCTGCTACTTGTTGTCGGATATTAATTGTTAAGCTAGTTCGCAAACCATTGAGGCTCTGTTCGAGGCCTTCTCGTATAAGGTTTTGCATCTGTAGTCGTAGGCCTGCCATCAGCGCATCCGTAGCGGCTGAGGTGTGGTCTTGAGCTGTACGCACTGAACTATCTCGTCGAGGACTCGGTTTTAAAAAAGTCCTTGAGTGAAAATCGGACATTCCTGGTGATAAAGATCGTCGATTCGGTGGTGGTAAGTCGAAGGTCGGCAATGAATCGCGACTAAACGACTTCGCGGGCTTCGCCTTCTTCGGTCTTTTAGGAAAGGCACCAGTGTTACCAGTGAGGTCCTGTGGCGTGAGACGACGTCTACAGTTGGGGCAACTGGAATGTTCACCTATCCAGGTCTGTATACATGCCTCATGAAAGACATGTCCACACATGGTCATGACCGGCATCTGTTCGGCTGACCAGCTCGTACCTTTACAGATAGTGCATGGTTCAGGCAACATAGTCACATCGTTCGGCATAGGAGGTGCTGTCCGTACTGTAGCCATACTGAATTTTAGTCGTAAGTCAAGTCGAGAGAAAAAAATTTATACCCCAAGGGAGTACTATTTCAAAGTCAAAGGTCGGGATGATGTACGACAATTCCAAAAAAATTCTTCCCAAACGGTCGAAGATTAAGACTGGATACTAAAATTTCAGGAAAAAAAAATTTTAATTATCGACAGTCCGTCTTATCAACAGTTCAGAGAGATCATCAAAAAAAATTCAAACAAAAAATCAAATATTTGAAGACATTAGCAGAATGTTACTAATCAAGCCACGAGAAATATCGATCGAAAACAATTTTCGTTCCAAAGTTCGCTTAATACGTTTCAAAAAAATTCAAATCATGGAATTTCTCCCTCACTTCCCCAGGAGCTAACTCTCATTAAAGGTCTTCAGGTCGCTCTCCCCCCTCACAGGCCAGAAGATTTATACAGGCAAGCGACGTGAATGTGTGCATTGAAAAAAATGTGGAGTTCCCACCGTAATCTGGGAAGAGTCAGGTTGGAGAGGCTAGAGACTGAAAATGGTACTAGAGATTCTTCAGGCAGGCAGTTAGCAGTATGCCAACTCCTGATTACTGAAGGTCTCCAGTATCACTTCCATCCTCCAACAACTCCTTCCTTCCTCCTCACCTGAGTGTCATGTCCAGCTAACCTTCCAACCGGGCAGAGTCATGAATCTGGTCAACTAGTTAGCTGGAAGCCAAAAAGTCGTCTCACAGATTCATAATTCTGTCCAGCCAGTTGGCCAACAGAGACATGTCTCCGTGAGAGCTCACACAAAAAAATTCTTGTGAGGCCACCTACCATTTCCATGTCAGAAGGCCAGCGGGAAAGATTAATTTAAAAAAAAATCAAAACTTTCAAACATTTCAAAAAAATCAACTAATTGTTCAGGCTTGAGGCTTGACCAAGGTCAAACCTAAAGTCGAACTTCAACTTAAAAAAAAATCAAAAACTTTCAAACATTACTTTACTTTAATTCAAAATCGAGAAACAAATTTCAAAAACTTTCAAACATTACTTTACTTTAATTCAACTACAAAACCAATTAGACTCAGGTCCACGTATAACTTCTACTGGATGTGAGACCTGAGGTCAATCAACTAGCAGACACCAGATGATCGTCTCTCTCAAAGTCTCAGTCCCCAGTACAATTTATATTTAGACCACCGAAGTCTAATTGAGGTGGCCGCACGTTGGGAGCCATTTTTGTTATGAAACTATATGAAGGCATGGATCAATCATAGCAATCATCTGGATCAATCATAGCAATCATAGTCCTTGTAGAATAGTTCCTGCACGCAATACTCGCGCTGCATCCCGCGCTCATCCTTTTACCCTTCAAATTACCTTCGGCCGTACACTAAAATTTCGTGATGCTTTCTTATCCCGAACTGTGCGAATGTGGAACAGTCTACCATCTTCTGTCTTTCCTCTGGCATACAACCTGCGAAAGTTTAAGGGCGACATACATCGGCACCTCCGCCGCTCTCCTCATATCCCTTAATCCTTTCCCTATCTCCTTCCTGTCATGCTGTGCTTTGCATCATAGGGTATCCCCTGAGCTTGGCGTAATAATATAAAAAAAAAGAAACTTATGACAAAAATGCATGGTAATCTACATAATATCTGAATGGAGTTCCCTGTACAATATGGCACAATACTGTCGAATCGTAACACAAATTTCGTGTATCATCTATTCCAAATCTATTAACTCTACCCTGTGCTCATGATACCTTTTAATTGATCTGGGCTATGATGGTAGGTCACTGTTGAGATCTATTAAGATAATAGTAGATGACTTTAATTAATACCATATTGAAGCTGCAGCAGTAAAAATCTGAATCGGATATTCAATGATGTATAAATATGGTAGCATTATGCGACTTCAATCCAAGCGGTATGTATATAAAGATTTCTTTTAATGATAAAACTAGATTGTGTTAAGCAACGTATGAATATGCACTAAACTTATGTGATTTCGATCAATACAGTATAAAGATATGAAAATTATCATGCTAAAACTAGGCTAGGTTATGCGACGTATATATGTATGAGGTAAATTCTGTGCCTTCAATCACATTAATATATATATAATGAAATATTCATGCTAAAACTAGGCTAGGTTATGCGACGTATATATGTATGAGGTAAATTCTGTGCCTTCAATCACATTAATATATATATAATGAAATATTCATGCTAAAACTTAATTATGTTATGCGACAACATGTAGATAATATGTATAGGAATGAATACAACAAAAATCTTCGGAATTTCGTGGCCTGCATCACACCATGGTTCTTTGATTCAAAGTTATATGTCGCTGTAGATACTGGTTGTGGAAACTGTTCTGTCCTAGGACTAATTCTCCTTGGGCTCCTTGTACGTTGCTACTCGCGCTTTCCACAATGTTATCTTTGTGGTCGCTTGAGATATTGGTCTTCGTTGAGTTCGGGCGTATCTTCATATGTAATGTCAACCACATGTAATGTCAACCACATGTAATGTCAACCACGTATATATGTAGGCGCCGCAGTGAATAAAACTATGCCACCAGCTTCTTTTCAGCCTTGCGTCTTCACGGGATACTTTACTAAAATTCTATATTTGGATTATAATACCTTGCTCAAGTGGTATGGATTCGTACTCGTTGTCCTTCACTATCTCGGGAGCTGCCTTATGGCCACTCGAAGTTATTCCGAAGTTATTTACCCAATCTTTGTGTAATGGCTTTTTCTCCGAATTTGATGTTGTTCAGATATTTCTCTCCTGAATGATTTATGTATTTTTGTTGTTTTATCTTTACGTTCCCTTTTTAAAAAAAGTCTATCCTCTTTTGTTTTCCGACTTATTTCGATCGCTTTTTTCTTTTACCACCAGCAAAACTCTTCTGCTTCTTTTTTGTCACATCGACGTGTCACACCGAGACCGAGGAACCGCATTTCTCTCGGTCGGGGTGCGTTTTAGTTTTCTGCTCTCGCGGCAGGCTTACACGGTTGCTTCAGTACGCGTAGCATCTTGATATATGCAATAAGCTACGACCATAACACAATTATGGTCATTTAGGATTTGAAAAAACCATTAATATCATTAAACATACATATTGGTTTCCGCAGATAACACGGGAGGTCAGAGATTATATTCAGACCTGTCCGAAATGCACTGCGTATAATGTACCTGCTGGAAAGTCTGAGGGCTTTCTACATTCTATCCCAAAGGGTGACAAACCATTTGAATGTATCCATATACACTACTATGGACCTTTTGAACAAACAAAATTGAAGCGAAAGTTTGTTTTAGTTATGATTGATGGTTTTAGTAAATTTGTGAAACTTTATGCTACTAAATCCACAACAACAGTGGAAACGATTAGATGTCTTAAGCATTTCTTCATGCATTATAGTCGACCAGTTAAGTTGATATGTGATAGAGGTACTTGTTTCACCTCTGGTAAATTTTCTGATTACATGAAGTGTCAAAACATACAACATGTGTTAGTGGCTAGTGGTTGTCCAAAAGCCAATGGACAAGTTGAGAGGGTAAATAGGATCATCGGTCCGATGATGTCTAAATTAGTCGACCATGACAGAAATGTCCGCTGGGATGATGTATTGGATAAGGTTGAGTTCGCTTTAAGTAATTCAACGAACAAAAGTACTAAACAGACACCCTGTAGGCTGCTTTTCGGAGTAGACCAACGTGGTGAGGTTAACGATAATATCCGGGAATATTTAGATAACTTTATTTACGAAAAAGATTATGAAGATTTAGGAGAGCAAGACAGAGAGCGTCAGCTAATATAAAACAAATGCAACAATATAATGAAGAGCATTTTAATCAAAAACGAAAGCTACATATTGTATACAAACCAAGTGATTTAGTTATGGTCACCAATGTAGATACAACACCTTTGGTCAATAAAAAATTAATTCCTAAATATAGAGGCCCTTATGTTGTTATTAAAGTTTTAAATAAATGATAGATATTTGATTAGAGATGTTGACGGATTTCAAATTACTCAAAAACCTGTCGAAGGAGTTTTTGATGTGTCACGTATGAAACGTTATCTATATATTAAAAAAAAAAGAAAAAAAGAGAAGTACACCAGTGTTCCATTATAAAACAATATCCTAAACAGAATTGAATAACAGTATTAATTTAACAATCATTTAAGTACACATGCTCATTAGAATATTCCAAGTCTTGAAAGTTACTGATTACCCCAATTTTTATGTTCAATTATTATGATTAAGACAACTAAATATATCACTTCTATTTGAGTAAATTTACTACTGATATACACGAACTATGTCAACTATCACTTATGAGAATAATCAAACTGATTATCATTACTTATGTTTATCAGCATTTATGAAAACATTTATGTAGACATGTAACTTGAGACAACTGCCAATTATTAATGCAAGTTTAGCCTTTATGTTGATTATTACTAAAACGAATTTATACCTTATGATAACTTATGATCATTTATGTTTGCTAATGTAAAATCGTGTATGAAAAACTTAAGATTTATATTTATGTAACAATAGCTACACTGCTTCATTGTGCCTCATGTGAATTTTGATTGTAAAGCATTGTTGTGATTGTCAGTGTTAAATTTCGCCTTTGTGAATGGTCAAACAATTGTCAATTGACCATGGTTCGAGGTCGAATCCAATGCAGGATGGCCGAAGCTGTAAGGCATTATTGCTAACTATAACTGAGCTTTAGTATTTCAGAAATGACAATAGTAGTCAGTTGGCTGCGAGTGTTAAACACAATATATATAATAAAGAAGAAGACTTGTAAGAACGATTAAAGATCTAAGACTTGGAATAGAGAAGTCTAACCATACTTTATGTTAAGTCTTGTGTGAAATTTTAGAAGTTCAATAAATATTGTTTAGAAGTCAAAAAGCGTGGACTTTAATTATTGTACGATAATCCTGACAACCCTACACACCCTTATTATGGATCAGATATCCGCTCAACATATTTGCCAGTAGGCTTATCGCATGCGAAAGAAGAGCATTTGTTCGAATTAGCCTCTGATGGCTTTTTGAAAAATAAACAAATGGAGTGTACTTTAACATCATTCTGGTTGCAATGAAACATGTGCATTCACTTTTAACAGAGAAAGTCCCGAAATACATCTTGCCTTTCCAACCTCATATCTATGTGAAGTTACTTTTTCAGTATTTGTAAATATTAAGTTAAAAAAAGGGAACAGGTTCTTGGATGTGAAATCGCATCTTAGATTAAAATTAACAACCAGGGAACCAAATTATGATAAACATCCGTCTCAACATAAACAATTTCATCCTACTCATTGATTACAATGAATGTTATTTATAATATAACATTTATTTATTTTATTTATATTTTAATATGAATGAATTTCCATTATGTATTAAAAGAGGACAAAGGAAATATGTTTTTATTGTTATTAATGTACATACATTTTTCTTCATACGAGGGGTGCTCAGTGTAACGACAATTATAGAAGGGGTACACAGATATCGAAAATTTGGGAATCACTCCACTAGATGAATACCCGAATGTAATTTCGTATGGCCACCCGTGCAAGTTTGATCGTATATGTTTCTAGAACGGCTCGTCGGACGGTACAAATGATTTCATAAGATTTCATATTCTGCAGAACTCTTCAGTACAATAAAAACGTCTAAGATTGATCGTTTTTACAGTATACGTGAAATACCTAAATTTTTATATAGCTACACCAAAAAGGGATTGCCCGACTTAGCTTATTTTTGAAATTGTATTTAGAATTTATTGAAAACATTTAACTTAATATTAAAGATGCCTTTGTTAAATTAACTTGCCCTTGTTGTTTCTGGGTTTATACTATAGAGCATGCAGAAGACCATTAGCACAACAGTCCACTTGGGGTTTGACAAATAAGTTTCAGATTGTTTACCGCGTTCGAGGAAAGGAAAGGAACGAAAAGTTACTACAACAAAAGTAAATAAAGCTCGTAACAAGATGATTTATTATAATACAAATATGGTCAAGATTGTGTCCGTAACACTACCAAAATCTAAGCAGGCTTGTAGCATCGCAAATGAACTTATATCGACATGGGAAAACTAAACTTCTCCCTTAAAATGAGATCTTATAATTGAGGATAGTGTTCGTTACTTTGATTTTTTACAGCCAGCTTATTGAGAATGATAATTATTTTAAGAGAATCAACCAGTATCGACTATAGATCAAACTGTAGTCGCGTAAAGCGTAAAGATAAGGAAGGCGAGTGAAAACTTCATTGTAACCCTGTATATTGTGATATTTATATTTAAAACAAACCCAATTACACCTGGTTTTTTTAGTGTACCCATGTGTGCATAATAAAAAGAATTGGACGGAGTCTTGTTGTGTAAAATTCATAAAATCTGCAGCCTAATCCAAAAAAGTTTTCTGGTTCTTTACCTTCATTTCAAATCTGAAAATCCGAGAAAAAAGATTTTTGAGAAAACTTTTTTGAAATGATATGCTTTTAAAAAAAGAGATACAAATCTGTAACCTAACCCAGGGATTATTAAACATTTCCTCAGATATTTCATGTATTAATTTAGCCTCTTCGGCAGCTGTTTTAGATGCAATCCAAACATTCCAGATTGAGACCCATCATTCGTTTCAAACGCTACATATAGGATATAGCTATAAATATCCGCATAATTAAAAAATAAAAAATGTTCAACTAAAGTTTATCAAAAAGCTGAATTAAGTAATGTCGCATCTTAGCGAACCTGTATGTCTTGTGCGCAACGGTCAACCATTTGTTGATGAAAGAATTCTACACGTGCTTTTCTATCAGAATTTTTTAATGTCTACTTCCTCTTTCCTCTGTGCATGATAAACTTTCGTCTAAAATGTGCCATACATTTTAGATTTCCCTGTTGCTGAGGGATTCTGATCACTTCCAGTTTCTCCGAACATAGTCTTAAATTTCCTTTGTAAGGTAAATCTGAACGTTAGCCAACTCATATTACCAGTATCTCTTCTTTGTCAGAAATAAACAACACATTGTATTTTATCGTCTGGTGGAGGTGAATCATCATGTTGCTGTAAGTTATCATCATCTTCCTCAACTGGAATTCATTATCGACAGAGGAAAACATAACATTCGGCTATATAGAAGTGATCAAGTTCTTCTTTAGCTAGACGAACGAAGCTATTCTCCTCAAGAACAAATGTTTCCATCTCCTCGAAAACACAATTCCATTCTTCTTCCAATTGTTCAGCTTCAGTCAACGACATGGGTCTTCGGGGCATAAACAATGCAGCCAAATCTGTTCGAATCCTTTGCTGTTTTGTCCATTTTGTTAGATCGACACAGTTTTCGATACCAATGCACCTGTTCGAGTAAGTCCACTGCCATTATTTCATCCTAACCAATGAATTTACTGTTGAAAATTTGCGTTTCAGTTCCTTCTTAAACTCTTGAATAGTTCCCGTGAAAGTTTAACAGCAGCTGCTCGGACTAGACGAATTGATTTCTTTCCAAACCAAACAAATAAATCTCGGAAACAATCAAAAATATAGACGTACTTGCTATTAAGGAGGCTATTGACCAATTTTTTTAGGTATTTCCACTTATGCTAATTCCAGACAGCCCACTCCAAGTGGAACTTGATATAGGCGTGGTAGAACAGGAGTAAAATCATCGGAAATATGTTGTTTGACTTCCTCTTTTGATGCAACTTGTGATTCTGCACCGAGCGACTTCCAGAATTCCGTACTTTCGTCATTTGAAACGGCAAGTAATAATATATTTAAATTTTGGGTACATAGAAGTATGTTCTCAACATAAAGTCAACACTAATAGATACCGAGGAATGCAACTCCAAACCTATCATCTATCAGTACGTTTACATGCATACTTGAAGTATACTTCAAGTAGAGATGAAGTAATCAAGATATCATGTAAACCCGCACTGACTTCAAGTATACTTCAGTCAAGTAAATCAGAAAATTTTGTTCGATTTACTTGAAAAAATGCATGTAAACGCAACTTCAGTACTTGAACTTTTTTCATGGCTGCGAGATATGAAGCAAAGAGGAATAAGAAGAAGATAAGAGACAATTCAGTTTGTGATTTTTGCTTGGCTTTATTTTATGTTATCTTTTTACTTAAAATGGCTAAGAGAAATGTTTGGTGCTATAAGAGGACTCTGGCCCTATTGGGAGTTATGAAAGAAAGGAATTGCTTAAAGCATTTTGACGACAAAAAATACAGAAACAGCGAAATATACAATGTGATTAAAAATGAAATGCAGGAAAAGGGGTTTCCCAGACAAAAGTGCTAGGCAAATTGAAGTGAAGTTGAGAAATTTAAAATGCGACTATATTACTACCAAGAAACAAAACAATAAGAGCGGAGCAAAAAGGGAAACGTGCATCTTTTACGATGATCTCGATGAAATGCTGGGCTGTCGGCCTTCTGCAAAAATGTTTAACGAAGGGATAGATACTTCTAGGAATAATACAGTGACAGGTAATATAAATTGCCTTCATTTAAGTAATCTTTTTTTAAGAGATAAGCGTTTAATTATAGCAGAAAACGAAGAAACTGAATTTTGTAGAGAGAGGGATGCCATTCCATGTAGCAGAAAACATAAGCAGAAGGTCAGATTTGATCTCAATGGAAACATTATTTTGATCTCGAGCTTATTATATTTATGTTTGTTGTTCGTAATTTTTAAAGGGCTTTTTATTTTTTTTTATAATATGAAAGTGTACCAACAACTTTTTGTGATAAATATGTAATAATGTATTAGAAAAGCACAAGGAGACTGCCAAGACTTGAACTCAATAAAAACGTTATTTAAATTTTGTAGGTATTATTTTAATACCTTTAATAATAAATAATGTGTTAAATTATTTTCATTTCATGGCATGCTCATATAATTATTATTAACTTCTAAGGAGTGGATATCGGCTTGCCATGTACATATATTCTAAGGTGATTGCGTATTTCTTCGCCTTCAAAAGTTAAAGATGGATCTTGTCCTTCGGGTTGGGAAAAATACCTTCAGTTACATTAACACCCAAAACCCAGTGTTCATTAAATTGCATTTTTCTGCGTTCCAAAATATTATGAAGTATACAACACGTTGCAACTATTTTTGGCACAAAATTTACGTTGATATCTATGCGCTTTTGCAGTATTCTCCACCTTGCCTTTAATCTTCCAAAGGCGATTTCAATTACAATTCTTGCCTTGCTAAGGTAAACATTTAAAGATTCTTCCTCGGGAGATTTTAAACTACAGTAGCCTTTAATTAACCAAGGTAGTAATGGGTAGGCCGGGTCGCCAATTATATATGCAGGTATAACTTTATTATCGATTAACTTCGTAGGTATGCTTTTTATTATCCATTTCAATTCAATATTTTTTTATAAATATTCACATATACACACCTAAATATAATTAGTTTTTTTTATTTAAAAAAGCACTTTTCTCAAAACATCTAAAAATTATGTTCTTATGTACAGAACCTAATGCAGAGCTGTCAAAGCTAAAATGTCACTTCAAGTAACTTTCAAGAAAATTTCAAGTCAAATAATTGGAATTAATTCAAACGAAAACGCTACTTGAGTTTCAAGTAGATTTCAAGTCAAGTACTCAAGTATGCATGTAAACGTACTGTATCAAACACTAGAATATGCCTCAATAATCATAGTGGACAAAACTCTTCAAATGCGTGTGTTTAGAAATTCAAGCCTGTCCAGAAGGAGAGTGTTAGAAGACCGAACAGTTCCTGTGCGTCCGACCTTTGCCAGGTACAGAATACACATTTTTGCATTTGCAAAATTTAAAGAAGTGTGCTGTACTGAGAAAGAAAGGCAAAGTAAGTACTTGGAACAAGAAAAAGTTTTGTATATAGATGATAGAAGAAATGTTGGGATGTTATCTCACGTGGAGGATGTTCAAAAAACAAAATCATCAAGGTTAATTACTTTCACATTTATCATCGAAAGGCACAACTCTACATACATGCATCAACAAAACAATATCTTTATCAAAGTTCATGTAAAACACATCCGTAACTGATTAATTTACCAACGTCTTGCAAATCATACAATCAGAAAACTCCGATATTATGTCCTATTCTGGCAAGGAAACGAAATTTAAAAATCTATTAAACTCAATGAGATTTCTTGATGTGCTGTATGCTGCATATTAAGGCGCAAATAGGATACAACAAAGGGCAATTCCTACTACATAATGTGTTGTTCCAAAATCAAAAGTGACCGATTTCATTAAAAAAAATTCAGTCGATTTCCTATTAATAGAGATTTGTCATCTTATGCTTGCCGTACATCCACAATCTAATGAAATGCTGGAAAGATTTAATAGAACCCTTTTAGTGTTATAAGAAAATTATCATCAACCTATTAATTGAAATTGCCTTGCAATTATACAGATGTGCGCTTTATTTTTATTGATTTTCTTTGCCAAATATCGTGGATTCGATTTAAGCGTATTCATAGAACGCTTTCCATCCCACATAGAAATTATCACTCTATTATCTAACAAAAACATAACGCGGATCTAATGAATCGGAATGGCCAGCAAAAGCAAACTTAGAATAGGTCTGTTCACGTACTTCTCGGGTGTTCTCGTTCTTGGACTTTTTTGTGTGAAAATGTTCAGGAGGGGAAGCTATCAAATTTGGAAAGACATGAACAACTTTTGTGTGTTCTTGCCGTGCGTTCAGGTGTACACACCGATGTGCTTTTCAGCACATCGATGCGCACATCACATCATTGAAAAAGTAGGGATAGCACCTGAACGGTTAGTGTGCACTTCGGTTCGAAATGTCAATTTTGAAAGTTCTTTAAGAATAAAACTACGCAAAACGTCAAAACTACAAAGCGCACCGGGACACTACGCTACCAGACCGTAGCGTCCGTGCGTTCAGGTGCACGCAGAATGTCACATAATGTCACATTTTTACACACCATGTCGTTCAGGCGACCGAAGCGTTGTCATTTCCCCAGCACATCGGTGTGCACATTTCACGCTATGGTTTGGTAGCGTAGTGTCCCGGTAGTTTTGACGTTTTGCGTAGTTTGATTCTTAAAGAACTTTCAAAATTGGCATTTCGAATCGAAGTGCACACCAACCGTTCAGGTGCTATCCGTACTTTTTCAATGATGTGATGTGCGCATCGATGTGCTGAAAAGCACATCGGTGTGTACACCTGAACGCACGGCGTAAAATGTGCTGGGGAAATGACAACGATTCGGTCGCCTGAACGACATGGCGTGTAAAAATGTGACATTATGTGATATTCTGCGCGCACCTGAACGCACGGTTGGACAAAAAGCAAAAGTGACAACTACAAACTGTCAAGCTAACAACTTTAATTTGAAAATAAAATGCCAAACATAACATATCTATTCATTTTACTTACTATTTTGTAAATTTTTATACGACCTGTGCAAACAGTGCACATCATTTGCAAATTCTGCTGTCTTTTCCATTTTTCCTTTGACAGTTTGAACTTCTGACAATTCTCGATTTCAAATTTTAATGTGTTTGACAGTTGTTACAAAAGTTCCACAAGGTCTGTTCACGTACTTGAATTTGTGTGAATACATTAGCATATTTTCACCCAAAAGCACCCAAACTGTGTTCACGTACTCAGAAAATGGGGGAAAAAATGTAGACGTCACACTTCCCCTTCAATAAAGTTTTAGCCCAAAACCACCCAAGGAAAAACTTGTAACAACTGTTAAACACATTAAAATTTGAAATCGAGAATTGTCAGAAGCTCAAACTGTCAAAGGAAAAATGGAAAAGACAGCACAATTTGCAAATGATGTGCACTGTTTGCCCAGGTCGTATAAAAATTTACAAAATAGTAAGTAAAATGAATAGATATGTTATGTTTGGCATTTTATTTTCAAATTAAAGTTGTTAGCTTGACAGTTTGTAGTTGTCACTTTCGCTTTTTGTGCAAGAACACACAAAAGTTGTTCATGTTCTTTCCAATTTTGATAGCTTCCCCTCCAGAACATTTTCACACAAAAAAGCCCAACAACGAAAACACCCGAGAAGTACGTGAACAGACCTACAGAGTTTTTCCTTGGGTGGTTTTGGGCTAAAACTTTATTGAAGGGGAAGTGTGACGTCTACATTTTTTCCCCATTTTCTGATTACGTGAACAGAGTTTGGGTGCTTTTGGGTGAAAATGTGCTAATGTATTCACACAAATTCGAGTACGTGAACAGTCCTTATATATAGCAAACAGGAATGGTTGAATCGTGTATAATTCGTGTACATGAGCGTAATTTGTCAAGAGCAGGAGATTATAAATAGGAGTAAGTGAGATGCTGCAAGAAAGATTTGTCAAAGCTGGGTGCAGATTGTCAAATGCGATTTTATTTGTGAGCAGATTTAGTCAACTTACAATTCTTTTGTGAAATTTAACAAAAGTACCGAATCAATTCTTCTCAAAAATATTTATCTTTGAACTTTATTTAGTGCAAAGTTTTATAGTGCCACTACTGCCTGTTAAAATCTTCATATCAATTAAAAAAACAGAAATAAAGTGTTCGGTCAGTGCTTGCAAATATAAATTGGATTATAACTAGGGAAATCCTGTTTGAGGCAACTGCACTATCTAAATTAACTTTTTTATTAATAGAAGCAGAGATTTATATAAATTGATTATGTGAATTGTTTCAAATTAAAGTAGAAAAAGAACATTTTTTACCACAGATGCTCCGCACAAAACCTTTGTTTACTTTTCGCAAATTGACAAGTTGCTTAGAATAGGGATGGCGTGTAAATACATGTAAAAATGGACTACCAACACAACCAGAAATTCATTACGCAAAATCTGGCTTATTACTATACCTTTTGCTTTATATTCCACAAGGAACACTTCCGTTTCGATGAATTGGCACACATTGAGTGTAGGCGCTTTTCTCATAGGCTTGAGAATCGGGAATTTTGAAAAGTGGTCAAGAACTATTAGAATGCAGACAGTTCCTTTCACTGACTGGGGACATGGACCCAGAAAATCAGTATACAGCTTTTGCCATGGTCGTTCTGTCACAGACTGGACTCTCATAGGTGGTCTCAGTATAGTATTGCGAGCCTTAATTTCCTTACACACGTCACAGCCGCCTACGTAGTTTCTGACATCGACTGTCATTCGTGGCCAGTACAAGTGTCTTCCCAGACGTTCTAGTGTTTTCCCTATACCACCGTGTGAAGCGAGTGGCGGACCATGAGCTCTCGAAATGACGACGGTGACAAGCCCTCGTGGAATCCAAAGTTTCCAAGCTTCTTCCTCCTGAATCGGATCGCCGGTTTTCGGAACAGTCGGATTGTAAACGAAGCCATCCCTGAGGCAAAGATCTGGTAGTTTGCCAAAAGTCGTTTTAACTTTATGCCTCAGCTCTTCATATCCCAACGAGTTGAAATATGGCAAACTAAGGTCAACTTCTGGGCCAGGATCTTCCTTTGTGGACAGCCTGTCACAATGGATGCATGATAGCGCATAAGGGGCGACATTCAGGCTTCCTTTTCGGTGCTCGATAGTGAAGTCGAAGCCCTGAAGCTTCAAACGCCACCGCACAAGTCTACCGCTGAGGTCCTTTTCAGACATCACCCATTTCAAGCTCGCATGGTCAGTCACTATCTTAAACGGCATAAGTTCTATGAGGGGCCGGAACTTCTGTACGCTCGCGATTGCAGCTAAACATTCTTGTTCTTTGATAGTGTAATTTCTTTGTGCTGAGTTTAACTTTTTCGAGACGTAGGCTATTGGTTTCTCGTGGCCATCGTCATCTAGTTGAAGCAGCACCCCACCATTGCCCTGTTGGCTCGCATCGCACTGTATAACAAACGGCTTGGTGAAATCTGGACTCACCAACAACGGCCTCTGCTCCGTTTTTGTTTCAACAAATCAAGAGACGTCTGGGCTTCAGGTGTCCACTTGAACTGACTAGGGTTTTTCGAAAAGTCAGTTATGTAGGCAGTTAAATCCGCATAGCTCGGTATGAACCGTCCATACCATCCTGCCATACCCAGTATGCGTCGGGCTTGCCGAACAGTTTTGGGTGACGGATAGTCAACTATGGCTGAAATCTTGTCGGGGTCAGTTCTTATACCTCCTTTTCCGACAATGAAACCCAAGTATTTGGTCTCCTTGATACAAAACTTACTCTTCTCGACGTTGATAATGAGGCCAGCTTTCATCAAAAAATCCGCTACATGGAATAGCAATGTGAGATGAGTATCGAAGTCTGAAGACAGAATTAATAAATCGTCCAAGTAGACCAGAACATTTTCACGAAGATCGAAAGGAATGACTTTATCCATGAGGCAGCACATCGTTTGTGGAGCGTTGCATAGGCCGAATGGCATCACCGTGTACTGATAGAGAGGATGACCAGGTACAGTAAAAGCGGTCTTCTCTCTGGAATCAGCATCTAGTGGAATCTGCCAGAAGGCGTCTTTCAGGTCCAGGCTCGTAATGTAGTTTGCCGCATCTATCTGCGGTAGCGGATAGGCATCCTTCTTCGTAACAGAGTTGACCTTCCTGGCGTCAAAACAAAGCCGAACCTTTCCACGCTACCTCACCAGAACAACTGGAGAGCTCCAATGATTCTGGCTCTCCTCTATCACACCCAGTGATAGCATTAGAATAGACGCCAGAAGTCTGTTCCTAGATATAGTGCCTGTGTGAGCCCAGGAGCCACGTAAAAACGCACGTTTTGGGTCCTACCACGGAAAGTGATGTCGAAGTTCACATGACTATGCACAGTCGTCATGGCACCATTTGCTACTTGAACCTGTATCCGATACCTCTTCCATTCAACCTCTGCTTCTGCAAGCTTTTCTAGTGCTCCCTGGCCTAGAATACTGACAGTGGTAGCACTATCAAGTAATCCAGCCTCAGTTCGCGCGAGTAGTCTGACTTCGGCATACGGTCGAATGTCGTCTGGCATCGACACGGAAATCTGTGCCAGTTTTTTCTTTTCCAGTCTCATCCGTCGACAGTATTCCCGTCAACGAACGGTTGATCTTTTCTTCTTCGGTCTACAATCCAGGGCAGGATATATAATTTCAGCTAACTCCGCTACTGAGGAGAAGATGCGGTCTCTTACTGCATTATATTTCCGCAGACGCGTATGATACGGCGTCAGCGGATGTACAACAGGCTCACGCCCACTCGTCATAACAGAGTTTGGTGGCCGTTTTAATATAGAAATGCCATGAGCCCAAATCTCCTGCTCAGTAACCTTGTCAGCTAAAAGTGCTGTCGGTTTTATCGGGAGTGTGTGGAGTCAGCTGGAGCAGACGTTTCATCGTGCGTGTTACTGGTGTAAAGGTGTTAAATAGCGTCATCAACCATTAGTGCAGTGCAGTGAAATTTTTTAAATATCGTCATAATAACTAAAATCCGCCGCGCCGTTTTTCTTTTTATTAATATATCATAAATTAAATCAATGCCAGTCAAGTCCAGGGCTTTTATATGCCCTGCCGGCATTCCACAAGCCAGCAGCACAGTACGGTAGAGTTTATAATCTCCCATGTACATCAGTGATCAGTGCAAGGTCATTAGCCCGTGTCACTGATCATCAATACGGGTGTCCCCAGCTGTGGTCATTGAACTGCACGGTCTGAGGTACTGAAAGCAGCAAATAGGCATAACACTATTGCTGTTTTTTTTACCTCGCTGTGTCGTTGACTGCAGCTGGTTGCCCCTAAATAAATATGTGTGTTGTTGTGTGTCGCTCTTTCTTCTGCTTTTTTTTTTGTTTTGCTTTGGAACATGCATAATTTTATTTTAGAATTTTGCAACATTCGCGGATTGGGAGCAAATCGTTTTTCGGTGTACTGCCACCTTCAATCAAAAAATCAGGAAATTCTTGTGCTAAGTGAAACCAAGGTCGTTTCTGAT
This sequence comes from Dioctria linearis, assembly GCA_963930735.1. NCBI lineage: Eukaryota > Metazoa > Arthropoda > Insecta > Diptera > Asilidae > Dioctria > Dioctria linearis. The sequence goes on from OZ005742.1 coordinate 179,313,291, forward strand.
GCTGATTCTAATCAATATCACGTCCCTGGTTATAGCTTAGTGCCTCTTTTTTCTCCACATAGGGGGATCGCAATATATATTCGGAATGATGTGGCCTTTACCATTCTAAAAGATTTTCCACCTTCTGCCAATCCTGAGTTTAATTACATCTGGATTAGGTTCAAACTTCACAGGCACATCATCTACTTTTGCTTCCTTTATTGCAGCCCAAATATGTCTGATGTCGACACGGTATCCGCATTTGACAATATCTCCAACAATATTGATCATTTGCTTTCTGTCTCCACCTCTTCCGAAATCGTCCTGGGAGGCGATTTTAATGTCCATAACATACCGTGGCTCAGACATTCTTCTACCACAAGTCCTACGGGCCGATTCGTTGAACTATTTTGTGAATCTTTCAATTTACATCAGCTAGTGGATGCACCGACGAGAATCCCTCATGCAGCTGGAGATAGGGCCAATTTACTAGATTTTTTTGTGTCATCTCACCCTGACAAATATTCCATCTCAGTCGGCTCCCCTCTTGGTAATTCAGACCACTGTCTAATCACGGCTCAATTTATCACCTCAACTCTGCGCCGCCCTACTTCTCCACCTACAAGTAGGCTTCTCTGGCACTATAAGAACGCTGATTGGGAAAGTCTCAATCAGTATCTTAGAGATATAGACTGGTCGGTCTGTTTTGCTTCGAGGGATGCTGATGAATGCACATTAGAACTCAGTAACATACTAAGTGTAGGCATGCGTCAATATATTCCGTATTCTTACAGCAGATCTCAACAACAGCAAAATCGCTCTTGGTTTAACGATAAGTGCAACCAAACTATAAAAGCGAAAGAGTCTGCTTTTCACGCCTATCAAGTGCATCCTTGTGCAGAACTGAAAGAAATCTACAAGACTGCACGGAACACCTGCAAGTCCATTATCCAGAGAGAAAAATTTCTTTTTGACCAGAATGTTAGACAAAGAATCTTGGCAAGCCGCAAAGGTAGTAAAGGTTTCTGGTCCCTGGTGTAAATCATCAGGAACAACTTCAGCAGTTCCTCTATACTCTTCACTACTTAATAATGGTGAAGTGGCTGTTGACTCCCTGGATAAAGCTAATATTTTGGCTGCTAGATTCGCATCAAATTCTTTTCTGACCACCCACTTCACAGGCACCTGTCGTGCATCCCCCGTGCGGAAGTGTACAGAGAGCCAATACACATCCGTACGAGAGATGTGCTCAAGGTCCTTAAAGGAATAAACGTCTCTAAAGCCGCAGGCCCTGATGGTTTCTCGCCCCTATTAACTAAAAGCTGTGCCTCATCCTTGGCTAAACCTCTGCGCAAATATTCTACCTGTCCTATTCGACAGGAAAATTTCCAACTGCTTGGAAACTAGCTCACGTTCAGCCTATTCCAAGAAAGGAGAGGGTAGCGATCCCTCAATTATCGACCAATTGCAATCACTTCGATTCTTTCAAAGGTTTTTGAATCTACCATTAACTCCAAATTAATGAAGTATCTGGAAACCAATCAGCTCATCAACGATCTGCCAATACGGCTTCCGGCACGGACGCTCATCTGGAGACTTGCTGACTTTTCTTACGGAAAGTTGGAATCGTAGTCTTCACAATTTTGGTGAGTCCAACATCGTTGCTCTAGATATTTCAAAGGGTTTTGATAGAGTCTGGCATCCAGCCCTTTTAGCCAAACTCAAAGCACTTCGTCTTTCCCCTCCTCTTCTATTATGGATTGAAAGTTTTTTATCTAGTCGCCAAATACGTGTTGTATTAGATGGCGTTATATCTGAACCTCTTCCTATTAATGCCGGTGTCCCCCAGGGCTCTGTTATTTCTCCGACTCTATTTCTAATCTTCATTAATGATCTGCTTTCCCTTACTTTCAATCCTATCCATAGCTTTGCTGATGATAGTACCCTTGATTTCGCATACTCCTTTGACACCCTTGCGGATTCGAGAGGGAACGCCACATGTGTTAAACGAGACTGCATGATTAGATCATTGAATAACGATCTTGACAATATTCTCGCTTGGGGCAAAGCGAATCGCGTCGAATTCAATGCATCTAAGACCCAAAGCTGTCTCATCTCATTAAAACAAGTCCATCACTTAACCACTCCCGTTTCGTTTGATGGTGCATTAATTTTTGATTCACCGTCACTAAGCATTCTTGGTATTAATATTTCCAGTAAGTTAAGCTGGACAGATCACATCTTCTCGGTTGCCAAAGAAGCATCAAAATGTCTTGGTTTTTTGAAAAGGTGTAAGAAATATTTCAGCCCATCAAATATAGCGTTCCTTTACAAGTCCTACATCAGACCTAGAATGGAATACAATTCCCATATCTGGGCCGGGGCTGGTCGCACAGCCTTAGCTTTATTGGATATTGTCCAAAAGAGAGCCTGCAAGCTCATTGGCGATGTGGCAATTACTCGTCATATCGACTCGCTCGAGCACCGTCGCAATGTTGGATGCCTTTCGCTCCTTTATCGCTATATGCATGGTCAATGTTCTGATGAAATATCTAGTCTGATCCCTTGTAGATTAGTTCCTGCACGCAATACTCGCGCTGCATCCCGCGCTCATCCTTTTACCCTTCAAATTACCTTCTGCCGTACACTAAAATTCCGTGATGCTTTCTTATCCCAAACTGTGCGAATGTGCAACAGTCTACCATCTTCTGTCTTTCCTCCGGCATACAACCTGCGAAAGTTTAAGGGCGACATACATCGGCACCTCCGCCGCTCTCCTCATATCCCTTAATCCTTTCCCTATCTCCTTCCTGCCACGCTGTGCTTTGCATCATGGGGTATCCCCTGAGCTTGGCTTAATAATATAAAAAAAAAACATCGAAAATTAAAGAGTTTTCTAAAGAAGTGTCCCTGTCAGCTAAAAGTGCTGCCGGTTTTATCGGGACATCGAAAAGTAAAGACTCTTCTAAAGAAGTGGCTAATAAAGTCATGGGCTCCCCATAAGTGGAACTGGGAGCTTGCAGATCCGCGGAGAAGTCTATTAAGTTCTCCGTCTCTATCAATGAATTATTTACAAAATCTGGTGATTTGCTGATATCATCAGAATCACTGAAAGATATCAGTGGACAATTCAGGGATTCGTCATTAAGGTCTGCTAGTGGGGCGGACTTTGTTGCTTGTTCCAGGATTGGACTGGAGTGTTCGTTACAGTTGGTGCTCGGGACGTTGACGCTGGTCGAGAAGAGGTGTTGGGATTCCCGACCCGTCTCTCGTTTTTTTGTACACAGTGTCCGCAGTTGGGCTTAAAAATGTTCTTGCGCCCGCATCCGTAGCAGAACACTTGCTGTCTTACTTGTAGGCAGTCCTGGTAATAGTGACCTGGCTGATCAAAATTCCAGCACACTACTGGCTGTCTGCTCGAAATGGCTGACACGTCGCCTAAGCTGGGGTCACTGCCTATTGCTACTGCCAGTTCGGGGTTTGTTTAAAGTCTGGAAGTCGCCAATCTCGTGTACTCGTTGGTTCCGGTAAGGGTTCCAACTACCAGCTGTCGCAATTCGTAGCTGCGTGGGTTGAATTCGAGTAACAAGCCATCTTAACTGTCCTAGGGTATCGGCGGAATGTAGTCATATCTGCTCCTGAATCTCAGGCAGTAAATTAGATTTGACAATTTCCAAGAATTCTTGGTCTGGCATGGCGTTCTGCAACTGATCACACAGAAACACTAGATGATGGTGGTACATGGCGAATAGTTCACCAGGCTTCCGCTTTCGCGACATCAGCTGCAAGCGGATTTTTAAATCGTCCTTGGGCACTCCCCATTCAATCGACAACACAGTCCTGAC
>OZ005742.1:179322114-179332114 GCA_963930735.1 Dioctria linearis
ATGAGAAACATATGGGTGATTTTATTTCCGCAATATTTTTATGATAAATAAAACATGCCTACTGGGTTTGCTTCTGTTTCATGTCATTGTTTATTTTTTAATGAATATTTGTCGCAAGAGAACTTTTTTGTTAGAACCATTTCCAGGTTTTTCAAAAATTTTACGATTATTTCATTTTCATTTCATTTCGCTTAGGTTTATGTCAACTGGGTTTGCTTCTGTTTCATGTCATTGTATATTTTTTAATGAATATCTGTCTCAAGGAACTTTTTTTTTTGTGACAAACTTTTCCAGTTTTTACAAAATTTTTACGGTTACTTCATTTTACTTTCATTTCGTTTAGTTTTATTTGTTGTTTTCATCTAGAGATAAGACTTATCTAAATTAATTGGTAATGAGAAACATATGTGTGATTTTATTTCCGCAATATTTTTATGATAAATATAATATGCCTACTTCATAAAACATGCCTACTGGGTTTGCTTCTGTTTCATGTCATTGTTTATTTTTTAATGAATATTTGTCGCAAGAGAACTTTTTTGTTTGAACCATTTCCTGGTTTTTCAAAAATTTTACGATTATTTCATTTTAATTTCATTTCGTTTAGGTTTATGTCAACTGGGTTTGCTTCTGTTTCATGTCATTGTATATTTTTTAATGAATATCTGTCTCAAGGAACTTTTTTTGTGACAAACTTTTCCAGTTTTTCAAAATTTTTACGATTACTTCATTTTACTTTCATTTCGTTTAGTTTTATTTGTTGTTTTCCTCTAGAGATAAGACCTATCTAAATTAATTGATATTGAGAAACATATGGGTGACTTTATTTCCGCAATATTTTTTATGATAAATATAATATATTTACTGGGTTTGCTTCTGATTCATATCAATGTTTATTTTTTAATGAATATTTGTCGCAAGAGAACTTTTTTGTTAGAACCATTTCCAATTCTTTCAAATTTTTTACGATTAATTCAGTTTGATTTCATTTCGTTTAGATTAATTTGTTGTTTTCCTCTAGAGATAATACTTATCTACCTGAATTGTGAATGAGAAACAGGTGGATTAAGAATATTTTTTGATGCTTACTAACTACTTTTCTTAACGTAGAAGCATTATGCGGATTTCGAAATATTTCGCAATATGAGTTCAAATGACATCATCTGCGAGCTAGGTAGCACACATATATTTACATTTGTAGAAAATAGCAACGTTCGACCCAAGATACAAATTTTGAGATATTTCAAGGTAGCAAGATTATTAGAATTTTCCTTAAGTTGAAAAAATTTCCAAAGCATTTTTAAATTTTTCTCTACCAAATATTGAGGAAATATATAAATATAATTCAAGATTGATGAAAGAAAATTTTCATTCATAAAATTCCTAACGATTTGCTACCCAATTAACTGTAAAAATTCTCAACACCGATATATTTCTTTTAAGCGCTTTATTCAGAATTTTTCTTGTTCGAGGGGAACGGAATTGTTGTACATAAAACTTTAATTTCCAAAATTTCTGTGCGTTAGATTAAAATTCTAGTTCCTTACAATTAATATATAAAATATTCATGAGCGTGGGTGTGGGTAATTAATATAAAAATTATAAGCATGCTAATATAACAATATGCACAGCATAAGAGCTACCTACCAATTGAATATCAAATAAAAACTGGGTGCTAAACAAATAAATGCAAAATTTGATGAAGTAAAACCTGGAAAAAAATTAGATATAAATGCCTTAAAAAATTATATTTTGTTTTTTTGTTGTGAATCAGTTAGTAGAAACTCTTATGTTTTCAGTATTTCCAAGAAAAAATTTGAATATTTCCCAAAAAGCAGTTTACAATATTGAAATTCCTTATTTCAGAAAAATCGTGAAATAACTAAGCTGTTTTCCAAATATTATATGGATTTGTAAAAACTTATGACTGCTTGTTGGTAAAATTTTTAAAATATCTGTCCGTATATCTCATTATATCTTTGTTATGGTCGCATGTAGGCATGGCGGAAGCACCATCAGGATCAGGTGTAAACCTGGCAAGCCATCACTATACGATTAGCCTGACATCTGCTAGGCAGTAGCGGTCAAGGTAAAAGTCGGCCGTGTGCGAGAACTGCGAACGTGGACACCATGTGTTAAAGACAGGAACTCAACGAAATTTAACGAAAAATGCCGGAAGAGGGAATGGTTACGAGATTTTTTTTTTTGAAGATTAGAGAGTGGAAGGTAATGGAAGTATTGACAGCGAAAAGAGGTGGGAAAAGAAAAAAATTGACAACGACGAATCTGAAAGTTTTCATTAAACAAGAAAAGAAGTAATTAGAGATTGGCAGTTGTGAAGTACACGAAGAAGCCGAATAAATTGTTCCAGAAAAAGAGAAAAGGGAATAAGGGGAAAATCCAAGAGACCACCTTGTACCCAAAGGATCCCGCTTCCCTACGTGGATGATTTCAGACAACTCCTCCAGGATAAGTAAAACAATTGTTTTTTGTACCAATTTCAATTGGTACTGACCAGGTATTGAAAGTTTTTTTTTGAGTGATTTCCTGCATTCATTTAATTTTTTTATTATTAAATAGTAGTACAACTATATGTACTGGTTTTATCGGACCGAAAAGTCTGTGAGAAAATATCAGAATATACTAACGTAGTCGTAATTTAATAAATCAAGTAAAAATTACCAGTGCCACACGCACACATACCGGCATCTATTTATTTTTTGAATCTTATCTAATTATTCGTGAAACACATGCACTAGATGTGATTTGAAACAAACGTCCGGGATTAAAATATACTAACCTATTTCTAATTTAAGATAATGCAGAACATTACCGCAGGCTGCACATAACCTGCATTTATATAAAAAAAATGTTTGAATCTTATCTAATTATTCGTGAAACACATGCATTAGATGTGATTTGAAACAAACGTCCGGGATTAACATATACTAACCTATTTCTAATTTAAGAGAACGCAAAACATTGCCGCAGGCTGCACATAACCTGCATTTATATAAAAAAAAATGTTTGAATCTTATCTAATTATTCGTGAAACACATGCATTAGATGTGATTTGAAACAAACGTCCGGGATTAAAATATACTAACCTATTTCTAATTTAAGATAACGCAGAACATTACCACAGGCTGCATATAACCTGCATGTATATAATTTTCTTAGAATTTTTCGAATTACTAGCCCAACCGCAGGCCCTAGATTTTGCTGGACACAAATTTTCGTCATTAAAATGCATTAATTTATTTTGAACCTGAAATAAAACAAAATACCATTGCAGGCTGCCTATAATCTGCCACTAAATTTCGAAGTTGGCCTTATTAGTAGGACGGGCCAAGAAATATATTTGACTGAATGTAAAGGTCCAAGGTTAGGACACATTACCATATTCATGTTTAAAGTACATCAAGATATCGTCGCATACTGAACCTAGTCGGCAATTAGGAGAAATAAACATTTTGAATTTCGTTTTTCCTTAATGGAGTCCCTTACAGATAACTTTTAGGGGACCATTAAGCCCGTGATTTGAATTATATACATAACATACAAGTAAAGTAGATAGCTTTAGCAGTACATTTTTTATTAATAACCTATAGGTACTATTAGACTTAGCGGACATAAAGGTCCAGGATTAAATTGATTTGAACTAAATTGAGGTGTCACGGCCAACTGAACTCAACGTGATATTAAATTAAATAAAATTGGTTTTGTTGGAGGTCGTATCCAATTAATGAGTGCACATACTGTTAGAGTTAGAGGACCACGAATTCCACGATTTGAATATTAGGGGTAACCCATAAGTAACTTAGAATAGATATTGCCGTTTGTTTTCTGTCCGTACAATTAGATTTATGGGATATAAAGATCCAGGTTTAGGATATTGTTACATACGCTCGACAATACGCTTCGACGTCTCGGCAGACTGAATTTAATCTGCATTAGGATAAAGATTTTTTTTTACATGGGGGAACCCATTAAACCCAACACTCACAGTGCGGAACAGACTCATAGAGCTCCGAAATTTTTGATAGTCTTCGAGCGATAACCCCAAGGAAGTCTTTACGAAAGGCGTGAAATTTGAGCGGCTTTCAGCGAATAAATGTATTGTTCTCATTCATTCAATTTATCATAGCATTACTAAGTGAATATAGTTTTGCGTTCTACATACATACATACTTCTATAAGCGATATTCGCTGTTATAATTTAAATAACGTTTCTTTTGCTATTACGTGGACGCAAGAAAAAAATAGGAAAAGGAAGGTAACAGTAGAAACAGAGTCAATTATCAAACGTTGTTTAATTTTACGTCCGGAGGTTACTACTTTCATATTTAAGTTGAAATATGTTTACTACCATTTTCTTAACTTTCGGGTATTTTCTGGAAAAATGAAACCAACAAAACGAATAAATGATAAGTAAAAGGAAAAAGGAGGAAAAGGAAATCAAGAGGGAGAAATTCTTTCAGAACAGCACTAAGAGTGTTGCACAGACTCACAGAGCTCCTCCTTTTTTTTTAAATAGTGTCTCGAGCGATCGCGTCAAGAAAATCGGCTAGAATTAATTTGTTAGCGTAGTGAACCATTCTCAGAGCAACACTTGTTGTCGAATAAAGTAGAATAAAAAGGGGCCTCACCCCAGAAGCAGACTCCTTTGTAAATGAAAATTTATTCAGATCTCTTCAAGATTCGTATATGATACAATTTAAATTAACTTTTAAGCTAGATGAACCTCAACGAGGGAGGGCACGTAGTAAGAAGTCACTCTAACCCCAGTCGGACTGTTGAGGGAGGACAAATGTCATGAAGGCTATCCTATTCTACAAATTTCACGCTTTAGGGTCTCCGGGATGTTCATTGACTTATAAAACACGTCTCGATATTAAAAGTAAACTGCTATTCGTTGATGTCGTTTAACGTTGTGGATCCAAGGACTTACCTGCATTATTGAAGAGCTATAATATAGGGCTAGACGTCTCGATATTAATAGCGCATTAGTTATTCGTTGGTGTCATCTAATGTTGTACCTAGTTCGTTGGAGAGCTATAATATACGGCTACACGTCTCGATATTATTAGTACATTAATTATTCGTTGATGTCATCTAACGTTATGGACTTAGAGATCTAAAAATTTTGTTGAAAAGCTATAACACAGTTTCCACATTAAAAGTAAACTGCTTTTACTCCTTGATGTCATCTGATGGTATGGACCTAGAGGCTTCTTTTATTTTACTGAAGAGCTATGATATACGTCTACACGTCTCTATATTGAAAGCACAGTAGTTATTCGTTTGGGTCATATGACTATCCACAGGGGCATTAATAATTACGTGGAAGTCAAGTCCCTGTACGGTGAACGCATCCAAAGTGCTGACGATCAAGGAACTCAGTGCAGAAGGATTCGCTTGAACCTACCTCCAACATTGAGGAGACAGACGTGAACATCCACTAACGGAGACACCTTGAAGGACCACCGATTCCGAGACCAGCACTATACCCTACAGCTGCGGATTGCAGGCAACTCAAGTATTCAACCGGTGCCGCCAGCCTATGGCTACTAGACCAGCCAACTAACGCTTCGGGGGTGAATATAAGAAAAAAAAAATTGTATTCAATAACGGCCAAAATAAAATGTACAGTATGAAGTGAATATCAGGTTGTTCCTCCTTACTCTCCTTCTCCTGAGGTCTCTTTCTGATCCAGACAGGTGAAACAAAAAGGGACATCATAATCAAACTGCCAGGATGTCATGGGAGGCCGGGGACGGCACAGGATCAGGCCATCAGATCCTTAGGATCATCTTTAAGTGAGTGATGTATGCGGTCCCTTCCGGACCAGTGTGTGAATTTCGTTTATATTGTCTCCGCTACAGGAGGACAGGCACGATTTCTTTTGTTAATGGCAACGCGACAGCGCAGAGATTTTTTTTGGTGAACTCACCCCACACTCTCCGCCACTTCGTCGAGGTGCTAGCGTGCCGACCTGATGACCGCTGTCCCGGAGTGATCTGTCAGCTCAGGCTGGTAGTCTGGACTTCACGTCCAAGCCCATCACTCAAATTTAGTTCCATAACATCTTCCACATTATTATATTAATCTTGCTTTATTTTTAAATTGCCCATCAATTCTTAAACCAACTTGCAACAGCTTTTAAATGTTTTTCAAAAGCTCAGATTTGTAGAATTTTTATGTTAGTGTTGCAAAAATAATTTTTACTTATCTTTTTTCCAATGATTACAAAGTTGTTATAAGTAGGTATTATGCATAAAATATATTTTTTAAACAATTAAGACAAACATTGATTTATGTAATTGACCACATTTAGTCCAGATCCATAATACTGAAATACCTCCAGGGTAGCGTTTCTACTGAGTTAGGCTTCACAAACCGCTTGTTATCAAAGGGGTTAGGTGTTATTTTTCTCTGATCAGTGCTGAAGAGTACATGATGATAAAATTTAATTCCATTCTGCTCGTGTGTCACTTCCATATTCTCAAACAAACATTTTAAACGTCAACTTTTGAAGATGAGAGTTTTTTTACAACGTTTGGAACACGAATGTTGCTCTTGGCATCGACTTTGACCTTAGACCAAATATTCTCAATGGGATTTAGCATTGGAGAATAGGGTTCGAGCCCCGCCACAATTTGATATTAACAAAAAAATTTATTTGTACTTTTCAGAGAGGGAAAAACATTTCTATGTTGTTAAACCTCCAGCTGGGTTTTTCAGCAAGAAATATTTGTGTGTTTATTGTGATTGTTTATACGATAATAAATTTTATCATAAATGTGAAATGCGTTGCCAGTACTGTTACAAATCACCGCCCTGCACTTTTGTACCAAGTGTGAAAACTTGCAGTAAAAAAATTGAAAAAATTGGAAATGGTTCTAACAAAAAAGTTCTCTTGCGACAAATATTCATTAAAAAATAAACAATGATATGAAACAGAAGCAAACCCAGTAGACATATTATATTTATCATAAAAAATATTGCGGAAATAAAGTCACCCATATGTTTCTCATTATCAATTGGTTTAGATAGGTCTTATCTCTAGAGGAAAACAACAAATAAAACTAAACGAAATGAAAGTAAAATGAAGTAATCGTAAAAATTTTGAAAAACTGGGAAAGTTTGTCACAAAAAAAAAAGTTTCTTGAAACAGATATTCATTAAAAAATATACAATGACATGAAACAGAAGCAAACCCAGTTGACATAAACCTAAACGAAATGAAATCAAAATGAAATAATCGTAAAATTTTTGAAAAACCTGGAAATGGTTCTAACAAAAAAGTTCTCTTGCGACAAATATTCATTAAAAAATAAACAATGACATGAAACAGAAGCAAACCCAGTAGGCATATTATATTTATCATAAAAATATTGCGGAAATAAAATCACCCATATGTTTCTCATTATCAATTAATTTAGATGAGTCTTATCTCTAGAGGAAAACAACAAATTAATCTAAACGAAATGAAAGTAAAATGAAGTAATCGTAAAAATTTTGAAAACTGGAAAAGTTTGTCACAAAAAAAGTTCCTTGAGACAGATATTCATTAAAAAATATACAATGACATGAAACAGAAGCAAACCCAGTTGACATAAACCTAAACGAAATGAAATCAAAATGAGCTGAAGATTTTTTTATATCCAGTCGAACTTCTTATGTACACTTAAATTATTCTAGATTGCATTGCATTGCAAATGTAATTTTTGATGCAATGTATTTCGACTACAAATAATTAATGCAGTAGAGTTCATTTAAAAACCAGATTGATGGCTTTTAACCCCGAGATAATCTTTTTAAATCGTAGGCTTATTAACTTGGGCACGTGTTTGTATGGAGCTTCGCCGTAGGCAGTTTTTAGATATAAATCCAGAATTGTCACAAGTAGGTGATATCATTTTAAATGTAAATCATAGAAGCAATGATTTAAATAAAATTTATATAAAGATAATAGGTTGATTCTTTTTAATTCCCCACATATGTATATATGCATACAGAATTTGCAAATACTGTTTTTTAAACAAAAGCAAATCATCTCTTATTCTAGATTATTTCATGCTTTTACAGAGAAGCGGCCTCATCACAGCTGAGTATTTTATTTTTAATCTACAAAACGTTTCTGAAAGCAAATTAAATCTTAAATCACTTTTAATCTCAAGATAATCGTTTTGAAACGCGAGCAGTAGGTATGCATTATTTATTTAAATTTTTTACAATTAATGCTGACCTTTTTATTTGTAATCTGCAAGAGATGATCCAAAAATAAAATATTTCAAATTAAAATGGCATACACTTCATGTTTTTTCAGTTCATGTTCACCAAATCGTCAACCTGTTTTTACTGGCACGAGCCCTTGTTTACATACTGGCAATCTGACCCATTTTTTTTCGTTATTGTGGCAGGTCATGCTTTTTTGTTAACGCTACCTTCCTACTTTGGAAATTGATGTCATTTTCTTAATAAAATATGATAATGTGATTTGGACGAGATCAATGGTATTATGCAAGTATTCAGAATTTCATATAAAAATTATGCGAAGCAACAGTAGCAGCTAAGCAACAGGAGCACATAATAGGTGAATGCGTAATTGCACACATATTCGCAGAAAAATGTGACGTGCTGTTCTGTTATTTTTGTTTTGTGCTAAATCAGGTTTACGTTGCCAACGAAGTCTGAAGCAGCGAGAGTGAATAACGTTTGTTTTCTTTTTAATGATAGCTTTTGCATATTGTGCAGCATTATCAACCTTTAAAAACGAGTCATAAGCAAAGCCTAGGGGAAACGGCTGAGAGGGCCGGGGACACTAACCTATGGTTGTCTACGTAAACGAAGAGCTTTTGAAACAAACTATGTACTAAACTATGTACTAAACTATGTACAATTGAAATAAATACTATTAATAACAAAGATTTGCTTTTATTTTCTTGAAAGATCCCTTGCACATAACGTTTTTATACACAGCCTGTTTTACATAACAAAATTCGTTTTTGTTTTCATGCCACTAATAATGCTTAACAAACAAACGCTTTGCAAAAATCTTTATTAAAAAAGTCTTAAAATTCTTTTAGTTTTATTAATAACATTGTCAGTAACCCTGTTGCCGTTATTCATTCACAACAGGTTTTGTTTTTCTGTTTATGTTAGTGATGACGAATATATGGAATCAACTGTGATAACTGGGCAAGCATGAACTTCTTTGATCAGAAAGCAAGAATTACAAATTAAAGCGAACAACATTATGAAGCCACACACCCAGTGTACCTCAGTAAGAAGTGCAACAAGCAGCAAAGACTGGTTTTCTACCCGTTGCAAATAAAGATAAAGTATGAAAGCGCAAGACAAAAGCACATGGTAGATGTAAACATGAACCAATTCCTGCCTTGCGAGCATATGATTTTATTAAAAGGTAAAAAGCAACATTTTGATACCTTATTCACGGAGCTTGTTTTCGCTAAGACTGGTTTTTGAGAGCGAGATTGGTGCATTACTCATATGAATCTGCCAAAATGAAATGAATCGGTTGATTGCTTATCTGATATATCAAGTGGGTGCCCCCGAAGACGCTAACTTATCTTTAAATGGCTTCTGGTAGCCTGGTGGCCTGATAGCTTGTTAAGCATTTCGCAGGTTCCGATTTGGGGACTTGAAAATTACTTCCCATTTGAATTATCTCTTAAATTCAGATAAATATAGAAACAGCTATATTTCACAACATGGTGTAACAAATAATATTATTACATTTATGAACATACACACATACGCAAACACAAACCAAATGACATTTCTGATAGCCGATTACAAATGAATAAAAATTGCTACGCTTGAAATGTAAGGAACTTGGAAATCAAGTTTAGCCTCACTGCTGCAGGTAAAGATTGCTACGAAGAATATGATGCGGTTGCTTGTTACTGTTTTTAGCTTGCCCATCATTGAAAAGAATGATAAATGCTGTTTTTATGTTCAAACGAGCTCATTA